>JAUZND010069979.1:0-17153 GCA_034780555.1 Coelogynopora nodosa | reverse complement strand
ACGTGAAGACTGAAAGATATGGAGTTGATGGGTGCGGCATTAATTCCAAAGGGGCGCGCGCGCGCTGGGGGGGGTGAAGTAGAAAGACACCTTCCATACTACTTTTATATACTTATTCATTAAGAGTACCCGATATATACTTGTTTTTTTCAATTTCTATAAATAATTAATAAATTCTCTGTAGTTTTAGATTTAATCAAATATTTATTATATTGGAAATTCATCAATACTTATTTTGAGAAAAAATTATTTCAAAAACGAAAACAAAAAACATGATAAGATATAGTTATGAGGGTGTCGATATCTGCAACATTTTCCAAAATGTATATCCGATATTTTAAACGAGACTTATTTGTATCCAGGTGATATTGTCTCATAAGGTTTATAAAGTTATAGTACATACTTTGTTATTTCGACATCGTTTAAAATTAAATGCATAAAACGTATTTATCTGGTTTTAAACTTGCAAATTGTTTTACAACTGATGATGTTATTGCTGATATGATAAAAATTAGCAATTTGTCCATTATAAATAATTGTATTCATGGACTACATCTTTAAAAAATCTAAACAGAGCAGAGTGATCCACTTGTCCGGACTATTGTACATAATAAAATAAAATATTCATCGGACAAAAAACAATAATATTGTTTAAAACCACCGTCTTTCGACTTTAGGTTACCAAACTGTATTATACTACTAACTAAATTATATATTTTTTGGGCTTGTACAGCTGTTTCGTTTTGTATTCATGATTATTAACAACATTTTTTTTATATAAATGATTTAAGCACTATGTATATATATATATATATATATATATATACTGGTTTCAATACGGCATATATTTTTTTGTGTGTGTGTTGATTTCAATTAGACGTAACGAAAACATTTTCAACCTAATTTATAAACAATGAACGAATTTAGAGATAACTACTTCAGGGCTAGAACCACCTCTATTAGTCTTTATTTTATAAACAATAAACCTACTTTAATCAATAATATAATGGAACACGAAGTTGGTGCAAATACAAACTTGGTATGTACTTTTTCTTGAATTTTGTAAACATTATGCTATTAGAATATTCAAATTGCCGGGCATTACATCGTAAAATATTAGATTTGTTTATAGGCTAATTCCAAAACATAATATAATTAAAATTCGATGGGTTAGCCGTAAGTCTCTTCAACTAAAAACAAATTTTTATTTCAACATTTAAGAAATAATTATGCATTTATAATACGGGTAAGACATTTAATTACAAGTAACACAAATAAAAAATTAATAAAATTGACGAAAAATTATAGTAACAACAAAAAAATATTTTAAAATTTAGGCATTTTATCATTTTAACAAAGTTTACAATTTTTTGTTCAGAAGTGTTTTAATTTTTTTTGTATTTCTTTTTTGTTTGAGTAAGGATTATTTTATTCTTTATATATTAACTTTCAAAGATATCTTATACTTTATTCATAAAATGAATCACCTAATAATTGAAGCAATAAGTATTTTTATTATTGTAGTTAGAAAAAAAAACTAACGATGTACTGCATTAAGTTTTGTTAATTTATATGATGTGCATCTAGAATCTATTTTAAAATTACTAAAACTGATAAGTTTTTGCGCCTAAAAATTGATATATATTCCTGGCTCGTGTATAATGTTGCGGTATGACTCTTGCAGTTTATTTGCACTAGTTGAACTAATATTCATTATGATATTATTTTACATGGTATATGTCTACACAACCACTATTGGCGGATCGTGGTGGGAGGAGCGACTCCCCAATCCCCATCCTTATATCCATCATTTGTGTCATGTGTTGATAACTGTTCAAGTTATTATACATATGTACATTTATATATTCTGTTAAGTACGGATACCATTATATTTAATCAAATTTTCATTCCTCTCAGAATGTCTAAATTCGTCATTATCGATATCTGTTATATGATATAGCTTGGCAACGTTCCACACCTGTTACTTCAATATATAAAATGATTTATAGTTTCAAAACCTTGCTCGTTTGCAAAAATTAACATGTTGAACATGTAAAAATGTTTTTAATAGAAGGAGGTGTTGCCTGCACAAAAAATACTATTAAAGCAATCGGGGAACAATTTCAATTAGCATTCTGTGCTCATCTGACTATTATGTAAAAAAATATGATTGCAACTCTTAAAGTTTGGAAAAACATAGATGTCTATTATATTATTCTTTCGTATGAGGCAATTTTAGCCTTATAAAATTGCTATAATGTTTATGACAAATGGTCACTTAAGGGGTATTAAAATTGAAATAACTTGAGATTGTGAAATGTTATGCAGTTATCACTTACTTTTTATTTTATATTTATTCCTAGATGGCATTTAATAAAAATAATTTATGTGTTCAATGTGTGTGAAATATGTATGTGAATTCGATGTATGTGAAATATGTATCAACATTCCAGATTAAATTATACAGCGTAGTATACTGGCTCTAATTCGCTGCTTAATTAGCCTTAGAAAGCATTTGAAGTTTGCGAGGGCACCATATTCAACCATTTGAAGCATATGTTCCATTGTTCCACTCCTCTTTACTTTCCCACTTCATACAGAACTAATTTATACATAAAGTACTATTTGACTATATATATATATATAGATAAATGGCACATTAGATAAATAAAATTCAAGAGAAAGCCAACAAATTAGAATATAACAGTTAGTTGTCAAGGCGCTAAAAATGTGACAGTAAAATATGACAAACCAAGTTTCCGAGTACAAAATGAGATAAATCATCATCCATAATTGCTTTTCCTTTTATTTTGAGCAAAATTGATTGATCTCCAGAGTCTCCAAATAATCTAATCAAAGTTATCTAATTGCAGTGATGTGTCTAGTATAAAAATTATTTGAACCGGTTTGCACATATTTCCTTATTTGGTTAATCATACACAAACAAAAGTAAAAGCTTCCTGTCTAACTCAACTTTCACTAATCTGTATACTAAATATCCAAAACGAATAATATTTATTTATTTTAAATTTAAATTAATTTAAGTTTAATTTAAAAAAAGTCTCCTTAAATGTTTCAATACATGATTGTATTTTTTATAAAATTTTGTATATAATAAAAATTTACTCTGGGTCACTAAAATTATTTTCATCTCTTGTAATGTAAAATGCCCTCTTCAATATCTAGACTTTCTAAACTTTAGAAGCGTGCTATTGATGATATGGAATATTTATATTTTGATATTTATGACATTATACTATTTATGACATTATAATATTTATGACATTATAATATTTATGACATCATAATATTTATGACATTATAATATTTATGACATTATTTTATTTAAGATATTATAGTATGTATGACATTATAATATTTATAATCTTATTATGCAGCAGCATATCACTGTCCAGATGTTCAGAGGGTTGTATATGACTGACTGTTCATTCTCAATACACCAAAATGTCCTAAACAGATATCGTGACATCATTACAAATGTTCGCTGTGTATATATAACTTTTAAAATATTGACAATCTTTAAGAGATGTTTTTTAAAGCAGTTTAAAGTTATTTGTTGTTCAAAAATTGTACCTGTATAATTTTTTTTAAGTATATGTCCATCATTGTTAACCAGTCCCAAGTCTATTAACATGAGGCTCACACTCTGATGACGTCGTACGTTTCTTCATTTCTGTTTGTCAACAGATTTATAATTAACAGTATATGCTTCGACTTCGTCTTCAATGTTTCTTTTTTCAAGGTTGTGGTTGTCTCTGCAGTATGTGTTGTCGAGTTTCTCGTTTTCGATGAGTTATTTGATTCTGGAGATTGTCTGAATAGTTCACATTCTCCAGAATAATGTCATCACTTTTAGGATTTCGTTAACTGATTTTTATGATATTATGCTTAAGTTTTTATTTAAATACATTCAATTATTGTTCCATTTTACTAAAACCCAATAGAATCCAACTTTTGCATCTATTTCTCGAGGTTGAAAATATCAGTAGGTTTACCAGTCACATTTTAGTAATTCGATATATTTCGTGACTTTTCCGTACCTTTCTGAGGCCATTTGCGACATGCTCAGTCTAATTTTCACCTCTTTTAACGATATCCCTTGTTCGAGTTGCAAGAACCAAGAATGTTAAAGAATATAAATATTTCAAATCTTTACCATTAGCTGCATATGTAAGTAGTATAGAAAGGGTCGATTCGGCTGGATCACGTGACTTTTGACCATGAGACTTGACCTTTGACCTTTATGGGGCCTTCTTTTTTTAAATATGATTTTCAGATTCTACATCAAAATCTTAAAATCTCAAAATTTTGTTTCCCCTTTCTACCAGCCATTTAAAAAAATGATTTTCGGATTTTACGTCCAAATCTAACATTTAAAAATATTGACCCCCGCAATTTTTTTAATAAATTTTTATATAGTATAATAAAGTAAAATAGATAGATATTCAGAATAGCTATGAGCCCGTGTCAATTTTTTGACAATCAGTTGAAATTTGATAGAGTTAAAAAAAGAAGAATAAAAGTTTATATTTATTTTATAAATAAATTATAGTCCCTTTTGTTTTTAGCCCATAACTTTTGATGTTTACAACTTACATCATAAGACAAGTCGTTTATACTACTTAAATAAAAAATAACTTTGTAAGTAGTATAACATTTTCTAATTTGCATGTTGATTTTTGCCATTGTTGTGTATTTTGGCCATATATTGCATGATGATTTCAATGAGGATTCTGACTAAGTCTAGTTCACTCAGCTTGATTTTGCTACTTACATATTCATCTCCCCCACATCAAGTATAAATAGAGCCCCCTATTAAATTTAGGATATTAAGCCGGTTGAAAAAGTACAACGTCGTTTCACCAAACATATCTTCTCCTAGTGCCATAATTATGTTTTAGGATTATTAACTCTTGTATTAACATGTTTTGATTACAAACGTTTTTACTCTTTTATCTCTGCTTTAGGATTAAAAATGGACTTGTTAATTTTAACATGAAGGACTTTTCTATATTTAGAAATTATACATAAATAACAAGACACTTGAATTGTACGAAACACTTATATTTAACCAGGGTCGTCTGTTTTTGGAACTTCCTTCCCGATCTTGTTGTTGGTGTACCTACCAACTCTTTCTATTTATAAAAATATACATAGTGCTGCTGATTTATCAGTAACTGTACAGTTTTTTAAAGTTTACTAATTATGTTTTTTTATTAGCTGTATATTAGTGTATTTATTACTTATGTTTGCCTTATGCTTTTTTGCAATAAATCGATTTATTATTAATATATTATTTAATTTGTAAAACATTGTACTATTAAAAAGTTAACTTTCGCCAAACGTACGAATGTATTATATCTTAATAAAGTTAGTGATTAAACAAATGCAATTGTACAATTTTTACGTCAAGTTAGTCCATCGACAAAATTCAGGTCATGTTCCAGGTCAAAATAGATCAGCTCACAATACTGTCCTAACATGCATGACAGACTTCTTATTCTTCATTAATCTTCATTTTAGACATCCACAATGTTTGTATACAGATTTGATCTTCACATTTTTAGTTACGCATAATACTACTGTAAGATAACACAAAGTTTCCGGCATTAACAGAATTTGACAATTATATGAGCATCAAAAGGATTGAGAAGCAATTGCTCTACAACATGAGTAATATCATCCATATTTTCAAAATTCTGAAATACATTAAAAAAAACATCAAGACTGTTCCTTGGAGAAAGCAGAAAGGATTTTAGTTTTCCTTAAACCAAAAAGAACCTATGCAGTTTGCAGGAACAAGGGAAACCATTCACTGTCATTAGATTTGTTTTTATATCACCAACGACTTGGATGTCATGTAGAATGTGCAGGCTATTTCCACAATTATGAGAACTCATTTCAGAACCATGAGAATACAAGAATTACCAATAAATTCGTATCAGTTTCAATAATCAATGCTGGTGTTAGTTCTGACTTGGCTATTGTTAATAAATGTGTTGCAAGTAAGCTATTTAAATAGCATCAGTTTATTAAATGCTTATTTTTTATTTCCAAACTCTTGCGAATTGCTTCAATCAGTTTTAATTTATTCGCTCCATTTTCTAAGGGTAACGTGTTGTACCAATTATTGCAGTGGCTGCGGCACTTTATATATCATAAGCTTAATCACAGTTAACGGTGGAATCTATAACAACTGGACCTGTTACAATTACAACCACCTATTATTTTATTTGAGATCGTAAAGGTTCAGTGCATTTTGAACCATTGAAAAAATATGCGAAGTCTTTTTACTTATGTGTTTAAGAACACAAGAATAAGTCTTTGTGCTGTTTAGATGAGTTTGTGTGTATATTTACAAAGCTTTCAAGAGCTTCACAAATAGGAATGCAGGAGTCATGTCTCCTAAAGATTTCAACAGTTGCATAAGATCGTGTTCAATTGTGTTATATGTCAAATTTCCATTTCAAAACAGAATTGTTCTCCGCAAAGTAAAAGCTGTTTCAGACATTGTTGATTCAAAATCATTTGAAGAAAATAGTCTATATAGACTTTGTATAGGTGAGGTGTCAGCATGAAAGTAAGGAATCATTCTTCTGATGTCACTGCAAGTGTTGCGTTGAATCCCTTATGCATTATAAAAACATATTGAAAAGCGACACTCGTTTGTTGTAACATATCCAAAAACAACCTGTTTAGCTATTCTTTTTTCATCAACAATATTTGTATAACAGTTTTCATTAGTTGCTAGATTGTAATATCACCAAGGAATGTTACAGTGAAACAATCCCCATTAATTATGAGTTCATGCAAAGAAAGTAATGTCTCTCATTAAACTTATTCATCCAGATGGCCATGATTAAAAAACATATTTTAAAAATACATTTTTAATAATAATATAATATATATTTTGAAATTTATGCATGCTATAAGAAAAAAAATTACAATTTACATTTCCAATTTCCAATTACATTTACAAAATTCTTATATCAATAGGCCTACACGTTGTGATTTAGAGCAGTAGTTAGTATTACGGCTTCGTAAACGTAAGGTCTGCGGATCGTTTCTGAATTTTAAAGAAATATTAAGTTAGATATTATGATTTTTTTTTTTTTTTTTTTTTAATATAAAGTTGATATTTTTTTAGAAAGCTGCTCAAAAAATAACAATGGTTTAATTTAATACTTTTATTAAACATCAACAAAGAGTATAAAAAAACAAAATACGACCAGCCATAAATAAACAATACAACTATAATTATGAAGTTTAGTATAGGCTGTTGGCGTGTACATTTTATGTGGGGAACCCAGAAGTACTTAGTAATTTACTCATAATGCAGAATAATATTTGCATTTCATCATTTATAGTGGATTCTGTGTAGATAAGTAAATTGAATTTTACATAAATTCAATTAATAAGTCATATTATATTTCCTAATTATAACAATATATAATATATTCAAAGCGTTTTTAATAAAACTTTTAGATATACAAATTTTACTTTTTGGAGGTTCTATTTATTGACACTTTCCTAAGAAGTTTGCTATTTTAAAACAATTTAATTATCTAAATTGTAAAAGAAAAAATATTAATAATACAAAATATAAAATATATATTCGTTATTATTTTAAACCCATTTCATTTTTTTCCATGAAAACATCCTTAACTCAAACATGAGTAAATGCGGCATAATGTACAATACAATACAATGCACAATTTAACTCAATATATATATAGTATATACAATGCACAATTTAACTCAATATATATATAGTATATACAATGCACAATATAACTCAATATACATATAGTATAAATCAAAAAGTACCGATAAAATATAGAAAACGATAGATACGTATTCTAGAAATATCGTCTCGAAAAACTGTCAAAAATATGCCATTATGTTTATATGGTTAATTAATAAAATGATATCAAAATGGAAAGCTAAATTTGGGAGCTTTACGGTAACCGTATGTTCAAAGAATGACAAAGAATATAAGATGATAAAGAAGGCTCATTCATTTATTTTAAAAGTAATCTATATTAAAAACCGACCATTTTCCACAAGTCTTCTCAAGAAAATATTGTCCTCAAAACATCTATAGAGTATAATATCGAAGGTTTACAAGGTTATTGTAACGTTATTAGTTATAGTTATATAGTGAAAATTAGATTTGTTTTATAAAAATCCAATATTGTAAAATATTCGATAATAGTTTATACAATTGTGTTATTGGCGGTTGCATGAAACACTGGGATTATAATTCACATAATTACGTAATTATTACCTGTAATAATCTATTATAATTATATAATTACTACATAAACTATAAATTCTATAACGCAACATATTCTCCCACATTCGTCCACTGTATTACATTATTTCTGATTCGTCTAAATATGCTTAGTTTCCAAAACGAATCTAAATCTCTTTTCAACAAAACCAGACTCTTCCGATCCTTGTGCGTGGTTGTCTCAGAACAGATTCGAGGCTTCCTTCAATCTTCCGTTAACCGGAGGTTATCTATTGTAGGAGTAGGTTGGCAGCTGCAGCGTTAGTCGGTAAATAGAAAAGATTCATTTATAATGTTCACAATGATTGTACTTTGGATAGAGATTGGTCTGAAATGAATCAAGTAAAATTTAAATTATACTGTTGCCATTTAACTTTTGAACGAAAAAAATTATTGTATAGAAAATGACAAAAGGATTATTTTCTATTTGTAAACATATTTTTAAAAACCACTATGCTACGGTTTGAAAAGTTTTAATTAATCAATTATCACATTTTAATGTTACAACCATGCTGTTGAATTAATAAAAGTATATGTACTTTTAAATTGTAGACCCTTTACGAAGATGATGATCCAATTTAACTAATATTATTTAAAAAATTGAAAATATTCCCGATATATCTCTTATAGCATTAACTTCCAAGTCGATATGATGAAATTAGACGTTGTTACATGTTTAGTCCCATTGGGTAAAGCAATTATTATATACAATTAATAAGCAATTAATTAATCACAACGTCAAGTACGCAGACGACGTTACCATCATCTACTCTATCCGGTATTCCGAATATAAGCTTCTTCGGGAGGAATTTAATCATCTTAGTAGTTATGCTTATACGAAAGGAAATAGTTATTAACATGAAGAAAATCAAAATCTTAAACATCAAGAAACATCACCACTTATTCACGAAACCGCATTGTTCGTTCACCATACATTGTATACCAAGTCAATGTCTGTCTATAATGATATCACCTGAGTCAATTTATTTTCATCGTCAACAGAAGACTGCATTACCTCAAAACTCTTCGTAACTTTGAGACAAGTTCACTCCATTCTCAGGCTATGCTTTCCCAGAAATTTATAAAAACACTCTTACTACAATCCTCCGCCTTAATAGAGTTAAAAACATGCTGATTCAATTATTAACTGTTCGAAAAATCTTCTGGATGTCCATTGCCATAACATCTGTACTAATCCGTCTTCAAATATGCACCAGCAAGAGCACTACCTCTTAGATCATCTTATTCCACCTTTCAAAAACACTACTGTACTATTAGTTGCTATTAGTTGTACATTATAGTTACTGCTGAAGTTATCAGCGAACTAGTCACAATACTAGTCAATTAGTCAACTAGTCAAATAGTCAACTAGTCAATTAGTCAACTAATTAATTAGGCAACTAGTCAAATAGTCAATTAGTCAATTAGTCAGCTAGTTAAATAGTCAATTAGTCAATTAGTCAATGAGTCAACTAGTCAACTAGTCAATTAGTCAACTAATTAAATAGTCAATTTGTCAATTATTTAATTAGTTAAATAGTCAATTAGTCAACTAGTTAAATAGTCAATTATTCAATTAGTTAAATAGTCAATTAGTCAACTTCAACTAGTCAATTAGTCAAATAGTCTCCTAGTTACTAGTAAACTTTTAGTTGCACAACAATTTATTATATTGCTTTAACGTTAAGCCACATAAAGATATCAACACTTTTGTTTGAAATAATAATATAATAGTTGAATTTTTTAAATCGTTATAAAATAATTACAAAAAAAAGTCAGTCACCATCTCTTATAATCTGTGAATTCGCTTCTAAAGTAAAATAAATAAAAGTAGAAAATAAAATAATTTTAAATAAGAAAATAATCTGTCAATGTTTTAAGATTTATTTTATTCGGCCTTTACTTGAAACAATTACGTTACCTGTATTACGTATGTATAATAATAATTTTTAAATATGTGTTGTCATAGAAATATAAGATTCACTGTTAGGTAATTAGACTTTTACTCACCCCGGTAAAATAGAAAATAGTGGAGTAACTATAAATTTACGATTATAGTTTTTGGATCTTCATAATTAAATACAATGCATTTGTTCAAATCAATTCTTGAAACACAAATGTATCGTAAATAAACACATGTTAATATTAACAAACGGTACAGGATTAATTAAATAAAATATAATAATGGCTATGAAACCGAAATTATTTATTCAAACGATAAGAAATGCTTCTGTTTGTTCATGGCCTCTTATCACTCAGGTGTACAGATGCAAATGTTCTCAATGATGTTTTCCTATGATATTACCTATTTTTACGATAAAGAAAACATACATTAAATGCATCGCAATTTTACGGGTGAAAAAACAAACGCATTTTACCTTACGCAATTCTCGATTTCTCCAGTTCATTACATTTTTACGAAAAATATAGGACAAATACTTCTTATTCTAAGATATCTGTTCTATTCCCTTTTGAGAGCTTATATGTTTACTAATGTAAGTTACCAAAAAAATTTATTTGGTGAGAATACATTAGCAAAGCTATCAAAGAATATTTAGATTAAATATTAATTAAATAATAATAAGTTTATTGTTATTGTATACATATATATATATTTATATATATAATTTATAGGGTAGGGATAGATGGGGTAGATAGATAGATAGATGGATGGATATATATATATTTGATTTTTTTAAATAATTGAAATAATGATTTTAATTAATAATATGTGTTTTTTTCAATACTTCAGATATGGTTTCATAAAAGTTAATAAAATTAATAATCAAAACTAATTTAATCCATTAAATAAATATTATTTTTGATCACATTCAACACTCAACTGAATGAAATATTTAATATATACAAAATAGTTATTTATAATTTTGTGATTGAATCTCTATTTGTGTTTACATATTTACATGTTTACATATTTCTATTTAAATATATCTTGCATTTGAAAGTTTTTTGCAAAAATACTTTTTTCTATTCGATAAATTTTACTTTAATTTATTTTAAAATATTATTTTTTAATATTCTAAAATATTATTTCTTTATATACTAAAAAATATATATTAGAAGCAGCAGGTAGCCTATCTGTCCACCTAATATGTTTTTTTATTTGAATCACAAAAACACTGCAAGTAATTTAACTTTATAATCGAGACTATCATTTAATAAATAACCTTTTAAAGATTGTTGAACAAATTACGTTGCATTAAAAGTAAACAAATTATAGAAATACTATAATACAATATAAAATAATCTGTTTATTACTTAAAGAAATTTTTTCTTTATCTTGGTGTCTATGTAAGTGTCCACTTTATACATAGACATGAAGTTTAAGATATGTTCACGTATGCATCCAAATGCTGTATAAAATCATTATAAAAAATGCTAAGTATATACTTAACTTAATGGCATTGATTATGGCATTAACTATACTGTTCGGTTTATATTGATTGGATATATATGTTTATGTAAGATGTTATCGAAAAATTATAACATGAGTGTTTTTCTAATCAAAATGTTACAAATATTATGTTATATATTGTAAATATTACATGGTACTCTTTTATGACATCAATAAAATAACTCATATGAATTATTTTCTATTATGAAACGTCAAAAAACTAATTACACATGGTAACGTTAAGTAAATGTATAGGATGTAAATTTGAGCTGGTCAAAAATTTAACCATATCCAATTGCCGACCACCATAGCTTTTAGACTAAGTGAATTATTATACAGTAATAGTAAAATATATATGGTTGCTAGATATATTTCATGATCATGCTCAAACGCGCTATATTTGAAAACTGAAATATGTCGGACAAAAATGGCATTCTATCATTTATAAAGGCAGAATAACATACAACAACTTAGAGTAAATCCAAAGGAGAGTTCTGAAAATAATTCTTCCTGAGAAATTTCATCAATAATACCAACTTGTTAAAGTTCAAGTACATCGGTAGAAATAACAGATTCACTACTCTGTTGCCCAAATCTATATACTTCCGTGCGGAGATCCTCATTAAACTACGAAGTAGATGTCTGTTTTGCAAAAAAAACGTATTGGACGATCCATTGTGCATATAATTGTTTCCTATTGTTTGTTTTATCCTTCTTGTAATGACTCTGTATAAAGACAGACTCAGTATATTTTAATTTATTAATATCTGGTATTTTAGCCTAAGTCTTAATTAAGTCTTCAATTCATTTAATAATATGAAAATACGTTTTTTTGTTGTTCTTTTCCCATCCAGATTGCTAAATTGACATACATACTTCAAAATATATGTTACTTATATTATGTGATATACTAAGAATTATGTATTATCTACATAATTGCTGTCAATGGGATTGGGAGTAATATCAATATCAATAAAAATACAAATTTGAATTTCTTAATTAAATATTGAATCGAAAATGTTTTTAAATTATACAATATGACTTTTCACAATCTCTTAAACTTTATTTATACACATGAAGTTAACAAGACCATAAATTTGTACTAAAGACAATAACAAACAAGCGTTGTATGCCCGGTCTTAAAGGGTTAACACAAATATTTTCTTTTTCTTTTAGTTGATTTTTTTAAATTAAGTGTTTTGTTTGTTACAAATGAAGCAATAGGCATTTGTAGCTGTATATATTGCTCATTGTACAAATAACACATACTATATTTTCCAATCGAGCGTTAATAATACATAATAATTAATTACCTTCCAAATGTACGCAAACGTACAGATAGATATAATGTATTATATATTTAAAATATTTTTTTAATTTAGGTACTTTCCTTCTGTCTGTGTATTATATATTTATTCCACAATGCTTGCTGAAACATAGCTACCTGATTACTTTTACAACAAATTACTATTCACCTTTATTAGTTTAAAAAAGTAATCAAAAAGATTATACAAACACTATAATTCAAAAATATTATCTGCAATTTGATATTAAATTGAAAATACCATTATGACTATTATTAATATTAATTAAACATTACAATTATATTATCATTTATTATTATAAATACAATTTTCAGATTTGTTATGCAATATTTCACACGATGTTCTTTAAAACGAATAATTAAGTGTCTGCTAGTTTTACTAAAATAAAAAGACTGGTAAATGTTACAGTTTAATTATAGTCGATTTTTCTTTATATTTTGGGTTTATTTGAATTAAAATAATTACTGAATAAATTGGAACGAAGTAATTAGAATTAAGCATAGATTTCATTCCTAGAACTACACAATCATGGATGTCGTTCTGTTTTTCTGGTCTCTCATCCTACCTATAATACACACTTTTGATTCAAACAAATCCGAACACAATTTAGAATACAAATTCACTTAATGATGTATTCATTACAAATAATATCAAAAACAGTTTAATTAATAATTTTATAAAAACGTTATATATTCATTATTATTTAAATAAAGTAGTATGGAATGTGGGGAGGGCAACAATCGAGATAAAAAAATTCCGCACCTTTCGTGTTAAATTTCTCCATACCATTACTATATAAAATTTAAACCAACGAAAACTAGCTTTTTTCCTGAAAATATTATAACTTCGTTTCAGTTTATCTCGAAATACACTAATATCATATTTTAAATAAGACTTTAATGCTGTGTGGAAACCTCAAATTTATTCCAATCGACAACGAGTTGGGTTGTCTCTCTTTTCTTATACTTTATTTATTCTCATTAGCCAATATAAATATTGAGACATACACACTTATGTCCGCCCTAAAAGTCAATGGGTGTTGGATGACAGGCCCACCTAATTTGCCAAGACATCAATGGATGGGGTTAATTTCTTCCGGAGGAAATAGCCCTAACTCAATCGCATTCGTAGACTCCACCAACTTTTTAACGATCAAATGATCAATTATAAATTGCAGTTTCATAGTTCATATGACTCATCTCCATCATTATCCCCGATATTCGAACAAGACTATGCTTAGTTTCATACACGAATAATCAATCGTCAATTCAATTGTCACCTATATTTTTTAGGAATTAATATCAGTCTAAACAGAGTTATTTTAATTATTTTCGATATGTCCATCTTAGGGTCTTCAAGCCCTCATGTTGCAACAAACTATGCTATAAATGATCAGTAAGGTTCAGATATCTATAAACAGTTGCCAGTTTATTCACTTTATTTCATATACGGACTATGTGACCCAAGTTTTAATTCATTAGAATTATTAATTACATATGGTGTGAAATGTCACCAATTTGCTTTCCCATTATTACCTTAATGTGTAGATGATAACTTGCATCGATTTCAGTCTACTGAGAACTTTAACGGGTAAGTAGGGTTTATTAGTTTCGAGACTACTAACATACCAGTACAGCCAAATGACTTTATCAATTCTATTCATACAATAATCATTGAAATTTAAAATTACTTAAATTAACAGATGCGTTGAATGCAAGGTACACATTATTCTTGCCTTACGAATTCTGAAAGTTTATCCACATACGCCGTATGTAGTCAGATCAGATCGACAATTATTTTCCCAATCGGTAAAGATTTGTATACAATTGGTATAACGTCAAAAAGGGGTTGTTCAATATAAACAATGGGCTCAAACATAAATTGTTTTCGTTGTGATGTCTTTATAATTCATTAAGGATTATATATATTACGGCCTTTTGCACGACTTTTACCAGTTGAAAGACATTTATAACTTTTCATCTATTAGATATGTATGACAATGGCTTGGATCCGGCCTACTATCTGAAACTCTTTGCACTGGGCTCAGTTAGGATTCAGTATTTAATATGACTGGGGCTTCAATGGACCTGCTTAAATTCACAGATACAGTACTCTTTCGTTGATGGTGGGATAAAGGGTGGCATGACGTATTTTAATATTAAGCATGTTGCCGCAAACCTTCATTGCGTTCCAGATACCTATCATGACTGGAAGACAGAAATTTATCCTGTAGGACTTTCTCACACAAACACCGTCATATTAAATCATTCAATTATGAACTGTATAACTCACATATAAGAAGACAACTTTTAGTTTTTGAAAGTATAAAAATCTGGATTCAATAAACGAATCCCTATCTATTCGCAAACCACAATTTATTCAGTTAAATCTGTTTTCTTTGTATTGTATATCTATTAAAGCACCGGACCCTTCACCCCGACCCTTATTACATGCGATAAATCCATTTTTGATTTTGTTAGCAATAAAAGTTACCATTGTATATATTTCAATATATATTTAGTTATTTTTTGTTAATGTTGTTAAAATGTATTCTTCATATAGGATTAGTACATAAAATAAATTGTTCAGAATAAAGGTTGAAATAATACTTAGAGTTAATAATAATAATTTTAATAATATGGATTGCCACACTTACGTTAATGGACTTTGAAAGTTTATACAACTTACGAGAATAATTTTTTCAATGCATTGATAATTTAAGGAAAATTCGATCAAGGATGTGTTGGAGAGTCTGATATTTTATTAAAATGTATACGTACATTGTATTTCTACATGAGTTTTAGCCCTCTTTATCCAAATTGTTAGATTTATCTTTGAAAATTCATCAACTGCTTTACATCTCAATCTTTCACGCCTACTCCGACTTAAACTTGATGACTTGTCTCAATATAATTTTGACCTATTTAACATTTTAGTATTTCAATTGATTCAAATAAAGGAGCAAAAAAAGTACATATGTCATTTAATATCTACTCGCGGATAGCAACATATCCCAAAAGATTATTGAACTCATTAACATTTTTGATTGGCGAGTTGATAAACGACATTATTACTTTTGCCCTTGACTTTGTGAACAAAATATATAATAAGTATTCAACCCTACTTTGGCAGACAACTTTAACGTTGCTCCTCCTAAGCCAAGACTGAAGTAAGGAATCATGCAATCAATTTATTTTACCTATACATTTTCTTTAATAATAGACTTATGAATAAAACATGACTTATTTCTTATTAATTAATAGCCATTAATACAAATTATCAGAAGTTATTTGAACCATAGACACTCAGGTCAAGCCTAAAGCTGTAACAACTAAAGTAATAAGGCTTATTATTTATCATGGTTTACAATAAGACTTATATTTTTAAATACATGCGGAACAAAAACATATAAATAAAAAATGTATTCTTCTGAATATGAATATCAAAATGATATGATCTAGTGTAGCATACTATAATATAACAAGTGAAAAGGAGTTATAAAATAGGTTGAGAATTCGGTTGCAGAATAGGACGGCATTTTTCATGTAGTCTAACAATAATAAATAATTTTTCAAACATTATACAATGCTGAAATTTTGCATTCATTGAATTGATAAAAATATGTATAGTACTTACCCTACTACACAGACATCGAACATGGTCATGATATTTCGGAATAAGATGGTAGAGTCTCCATCGAATCCATTCTTTGCTAAATCTTCTATAGGGTTACTTGAGTAGTTACCTACGATGTTTCCGTTCCTTCCTCAGTAGTCTAATGCGCATTAAACTGTAGAGTGCAGAACACTAAAGCGCACCATTCAATTGAATGGACAATTCGTAGATTTAATCTGGCAACAAAGTTGTTATCGTCATGTTGTCCGATGTAAATATAAATACACAACATAATAAAATATTACCAACCGACAGCCATGTCAGTAAGATTATGAGGATCCCCTTGTCTGTCGAAAGTTATCACTGATGTCACTTTTCCAGACAGACATCAACGGCAACCTTAAGTGTATTTATTATTATTATTATGTATTTATAACGCGCTGCATGTCCGAAGACGTCAGAAGCGCACAAGCAAAAATATTTTTTA
>JAUZND010069968.1:0-17153 GCA_034780555.1 Coelogynopora nodosa | reverse complement strand
GGGGGTGAGTCATAATCTATTTTTAGAAATGAGTCATCAAGGTCACGGGGGGGTGGGAGTCATCAAAAAAAATGCGTGGGCGGAGGGGGGGGAGTAGAAGTCCCTATTCCCTACTACTTTTACTACATGATGTAAACAATTACAATAGCGCTATCATATATAAAACATAGTCTTTAAAATAGTCAAATACTGGTACAATAATTTTATAGTTCAGTTAATATTTTTTATAATAATAATAAATATAGTTAAGAATGTATGTTTACACAACTGGAAGGAATGTCATAACAAATAAAAACCACATGAATGAAATGTTATAAATATCTATACTTCAGATATAGAAAAAAAATTCTAAGTATCTATGTGTGTCACATATAATTTGAAGAAAACCAATTAAAATAATTGTTCCATATAGTTGTAGTCTATTTTACATTTGCAAAATATTTGCAAAATATTAGCGCTTTGACTTAGTTAAACTGGATACTTATAGAATTATATAAAAGGCATAAGAGGAGATATTTCTTATTCAGCTTTTCGACATGGCATTTCATTATTAAGTCTTTTCTTGCATTTTGTGGTATATTATACGAATGAATTTTTATAATATGCCACTTTCATAGTTAACAAAGTAGCTTAACATTTTGGTCTATTGTTTATAAATGTCACTATATATAATTTTGAAAATAAAAAGTAGTGATAATTTATTTTTTAGGATTGTTGAGGATTTTATTTAAAATGTATTTTCAACCAAGACAGGATAATTTATAAATAAGAATATAGTTTAGTAAATAGAAGTAGAATAATAGCTTCAGTTCATAAAAGAATTTATCTAAATTTTTATTTGTTCTGATTGACTTTGTTATAAATAGATAAGCATTCAGTAAAAGTGGAGTGGAAAAGTACACTTTGCATTCATTTAGAAGCATACATATTTTCAATTAAAATTGTGTACAATGTAATATTTATTTATTAAAATTTTTTTTCTATATAATAATATAAGACCAATATTTATCATGTGCTCTAAAACTTAAGTACCATACTTAAGTGAGAAACGTATTTTTTTGTGTACAATTCCCAGCTGCCCTCAACAAACCAATAAGGGTGTTTATGAAAATATGTATGTATTCTCACCATATGTACTGTTTTTACAGGGTTCACATGCCAAAATTATTGATAAATTTAGTGGGGAATAATTTATGAAGGCTTTAACTAATAATTAATTGCATTTAATTCTACGTTTTGTTCATATTCTTCATTTTTATACAACCTTTTTCAAATTTCTCAATAAGTTACTTTTCAAAATCACTAACAAGTGTTGTCACTAACAAGATTGCATTAATTTTTTCAAGGCATATTCTCATCAGGTGTACCTACGTTTCGATTCACAATATAATACTTATTTTCGACTCATACCTTTAATTGTTCATCTCATAGAATGTATTTATAAGATGCATATTTTGCACACAAGTTGTGAAGAGAATTATCTTTTTCTTCTATATACAGCACTATGATAGTTACCGGTACAGTTACAACGACTCAAGTACAAAGACAAAGACAACATTATTGATATTCTTTCTTTATTTAATGTGGTTAATTAATATACAAATATGTAAAAACACTAGTATCTTAAGTTCAATAACAACAAACAAAGATTTATCAAATTTGTAGGAAAGAGTTATTATACTATATTATTATATGTGCAAATTATACTAAGATTTATAATAATTGTAACAAAAATATCTTCTTTAATCGATTTTCTACATTACGGAATAATAATACTATAATTAAATTTAACAATTGTATTGATTTGTCATTCAATTATATATATAATAAAATTATATATATAATAAAATTATATAAATTAAAAAGAATAATTAAATTAATATATAAAAATATACATTAAATAAATAAATACATATAAATGTTAGGTAATACGATTATAGCATAATGCCGAACATATGCCAAACATAAAACTTTCTATTTTTTTATATTTATTTAGCGCTTATTCAGTAATTTCATTATTCATGTCAAAACTTTATATTTAACAGTATGTTTAAATATTCAATCGCTTGAGGTATTGTATGGATATATAATTATAGATTTAAATATTTCATTCAACTTTTGAGTTAATATTGGTGGGAAATTATTAGTCCAGGCACGCTTTTTATTTAACATAAAATCTGAGTCTGTAATGTTTAGAAAATAAAGGTTATTTGCGCTGTCTTTATCATTCAATCGTGTATGTTATTTATGTAATATCATTAAATCGTGTATGTCAATTATGCAATATAATTTTTGTAGCCCGGTAAATATACAAATTTAAATTCAAATTTCACTATTTTAAATAAAAGTTAAAACTTTTTGATATTATTCCAAAATGTTTATAATTTTTAAATGTATGAATAAATATCTAATTATTTTAATTGAAAATTAACAATATACAGTTATCTGCATTGTGACATAATAAATTAGCTAATTATTTAAAATATTTCCTTGATTTTTTAAAATATTTTATTTAACCTTTTTTTCGTTATACTATAAGCTACTTCAAACAGTTTCTTACTTTCTTTTTCTACTCTTAAATACTCTACAGTACGAGTAGGACTAACATATGTGAATGTCGAATACAACATAACGGGTAAATGATGATGGGACCGATTAGAGTTGGTATAAATGCTAAATTACATACTCACAGTATTCACTATGTACAATATATATATTTATATTCTATAATACGTTTATAAGAAACCTATAAGAAATGGAGTACAGATTTTCAGCACTCCACGAATGTGAAATTAAATTTATTATTTTGTTTATTTTAATTTTCAAAATTTTTGTGTACTATACAGTATCACATGTTTGATTTCTATTTTATTTGGACTTATTTATTTACACATTGGAATTATTAATATTACTTTAAATTTCAATTAAATAAGGATCCTCCTGGTTTAGCCATTCTTGGACGAGTATCTTACATCTGTTTAAACTACACTACAGAGGGCTAAATGGATCTCGAATGACCCTTCCTTATCCCCCCATACTCCCCCACCCCCACTCAGTTGCCCTTCACTTCCTGGGTCCAGTGCCTGTGTGGTCCTTGCTACTGGCCGGTGGTTTCCTATTGGCGGTTATTGTCTTCGCGACCTCCACTATTTACCATCCACCCGTTTACCATCGGATCTTCTCCATTCTGGGCTTCTTCTTCTCCATCGTCGTTATCTACTCGATCGCCAATGAGATTGTCAACATTCTCACCGCACTGGGAGTCTTTTTCGGCATTTCGCCGGCGATTTTAGGGCTAACGTTACTCGCGCTGGGCAACAGTATTGGCGGTAAGTGGCCGAGTCAGTCGCACAAAATAGGGTACTCGGGATGACTCCGTGGTTTTGATGGTTAGCGGGAATCCATTGACTTAGTAAAGCAATCAGTGGCTGGGTGTTTGATTTTTAGGGTGAGAGGAGAAGTTAGATATATAAGTGTGGTGTTTCACCGCAGGCTGGGAATATATTTAGGCTTTGTGGATTGAAGAAATTGTTAAATATCTAAATACTGTAGTTTCTGTTCTGCAGTTGATCTTGTGTGGGGGATCTTCAGGAGATGGTTATGGTGTCAGAGATTGGATGACATGGATGTTGATAGATAGGGTGCTGGTTTCATGATGTAGGACGTCAATATTTGTAGCGGGAGTGCAGCCTGTGACAATCCGCAGGGCGGCATTTTTTATTGTTTAAATTTCGATGCGTGTGGGATGGCAGGTGACCAGATTACGCAGGCGTTATTTAAGATTGGACGAATAATTGCTTTGTATGTGATGAGTATAATTATAGTTGGGATAGTTAACGAGTACTTCATCTTTGACTGACGACTTGTCGATTATCATAATATGTGTTCATCAGTTTCTGCTCGGGCTCATTTGTTTGTTAGCAGACTTCGTTACCGTTAGTTTAAGATCAATAATATAATTAATTAATCGCAAAAATTCACAAACAGGGATAATGCGCTGATGCGCTGATTTACTAAAACACAGACTGTTTTATGACAAAGTATCTCTCAAAATGCACACTTTTTAAAAGCAAAAATAAGATTACAAAATAATTCCTCCTTAGCATTTCTCCAGATAATTTTGATTAAGGAAACAGTATGAATGTGTAGAAAACATTTCACAGAACACTAATATAGGTTTGATGTTTTATGCGTTTATATATAAACTCAATATCGACAGAATATAATTAATTTGTAAATAGAAAATTTCAATTCATATCTTACTCATTATTTACTAGAAAAAAGTTTTTTGTTGAATTTCGTCCTGCGTATTATAGTCTGCAAAATAATTAAAGTGCCTTCGTCTACAGCTCTGAGGATAATGAACGCACCAGGAGCCAAATTATGAGCTGTAATTGATAGATATCGATCGATCGGTAGTTTCCCTGCTCATTCTGATCGGATAATCAAGGGGCGATGCTTAACCGCATATCGTCGCAGTCGCTAAATATGACATAGACCCCTTTGAGCCAACTAATGCAATTATACGATTTTTAAGTATAACCGGCATAGAATAATCAAGTGAGAACACCGTTGATCAAATCGGATTAGTTCATGCCCGATATTAGAACAAAGATGAAAAAAAGCTCTTGAAACAGTCCTTCCCTGCACAGAAAATATCGTTTAGAGAAGATACCATGCTACAAAGAGATATTTAGTTGAAACACATAAAAGGCAATGGAAATGTTTTTATGCATAATAGGCAGTAAAAATATGTGTAATTTATTTAATAAATGAAGTAAATATATATATATATATATTAATATTTAATTTGTATGTCCATATATACAGTCAGTTTATTTAAAAATTCATTACAATCGAAGTATACAAAGTACTAGAAACTATTTGTCTTAAGAAGGAATTCTTGAATTTTGAAGACCCAAGACAAACATAACTCTTCTGAATGTTTTATATGATTATGAATAAAGCTTAAATATATGTTTATTTAAAGTTTGTTTATTTTGTTGATAAATTAAAAAAATGTTTTCTTACTTTTCTCATTGAAATAAATGCTTTTTGACTGATGCCAATTTCCCTATATTGCATAAAAAATAAAAAATAAATTGTATATTAGTTAAATGCCTAATATTCATTATTAATATTATTAGTTATGTTTAAAATCGTACATGTATCGTTTGACATGTCATTTCGGATTTTTTAATAGCTCTACTGTCCTTATGCGATAATAAGAAGGCGATTTTCCTTTTTGTGAAATTAGTTGTCCAAGAGTATGCTACTTGACTAAACATTTTGATGAATACATACAATATATGTTCAAATAAAAATTAAACGAAATAAGTTTAAGTATATATTATAACCGTTTTAGTTTCATAATTTCATTGTGTAATACAAGTAATATTTATGAGTTAATCTTTAAATTTGTGTATGATGTAATTCGATATGTTAATATTTATTTTATTTGATATCTCTAATAGAAGATTATGGCGTCTAACTTGTTTTGATCTTTTATATTTACAAATAATACAAGTATATGTTTTTGAAGAATAATTAAAAAAATCATTTTAAGATTATTTTGTATTATAATATCATAAATATTATTTAAACTATTATTTAGAAATTCAAAGGCATCGAGTTGACTAATATTTAAAAAAAAAGTAGGATTAATTTTGCCGATGTATTTTAAGAAATCTATTGGATAAATGGGTGCAAATTAAAAGTACGCGTCTCATTTAAGATGTGTTGAAAAATATTTATAATTGAATTTGGTAATAAGGATTGAGAAGTAATATATGGAATAGCTTTAAGGCAAGTTAATAATTGAAGTGTGGCATTTAAAAAAAAGTATTTCCATTATTTACGAGACCATTATTATGATTTGATTTAGTTTAATTAACATTGATGTTACTTTTATATTTAACTAAAATATAAAAACAGGTATTTTTATTATTAATAATTGGGGATTGGGTTTCATTTAATGTGTTAATGTAATGTGTATTTGATGGTTGGATATGTTTGTTTATTATTAGATAGATTTTATGTTGTGTTAATTGGTTTGATGCTAGTATTATTATTATGTATTATTAAATTATTTTTATATTAATAAATCCTTGAAAAACCGAAAGCAAAACCTGTATGAAAAGATTGCGTTTATATATATTTATTTTATTAGATTAATATTATATATATTACGGCTATTAATATATAAGAAAATAATAATATTAGAGTTTTAGAATATTAGAGTATAATAATATAGATAATATAACAAAAATTATTTTAAAGTATATAAATTTAAAATATCTCAAAATACATGATAAATAATCCACTATAATTGATTAAACTGTTTGAACACTTGTTTATTGTTTAATGTAGAAGAAAAAAATACTTTCTCAATGATCTCTTTTGTAATATATTTGTTATAAATAAATTATATTATGTCATTAATTATGTATTGCTCAATTTAATTTATAAATATATTAATAATGACCTGATGGGGTTTTATCTCTGAGATATGTTTATATGGTATTTTTAAATGATTACGTAAAGCGCTGTTTTGAACATTTTTAATATTAATTTGTTCATATTTATGAATATTTCATTATAATTTAAAACAGCATTTTTTATAACGGTTATGTAGTATATGGCTAGATATTTATATATATTTAACTATTAAAATACGTACAAAACAAATTATTTTTATATTTATATAGAATAGGAAATGTGCATAACATAAAAATGTTGATCCGTTGATTTGGCGTCGGCTAAAAGAAGGAGATAACGTTCCTGGTTCGTCATTATTTTGTGCCAATTATCAAAAATGCTGCCATGAAGAGATGAGCGTGTGTAGCATCTATTTCAGGTTCGAAACTAACCAATCAGGGACGGATCCAAGGGGTGAAGCGTAAGATGTGTACGCCCCCCTAAAATATTAAGGGGGCGTAATTTTAGAGCATTATTTTTTTCTATAGTGAGGGAGTAATTTTATAGTAATATTTTTCAAAAATAAATATTCAAAATCAATTAATAAATTATTATTAATGCTTTTTTAGTAAATTGCAGATCAGAAAAATATAATAATATAGAAACACATACAATCATTATGGAGGGAGGAGCGTAAATTAAAGGAAAATATAATAAATAAAAACATATGGAGGCGGGAAACATATAATTATTATGTAGGGGACGTAAATTATAGCAAAGGATAATATATAAACATGTAATCATTATGTAGGGGCGTAAATGATTGGAAAAGAATATAAAAACATAATATAATTATGCAGGGAGCTTTAATGATTGAAATAGATAATATAGAAACATGTAATCATTAAGAGGATGGAGAGAGGCGTAAATTACAGGAAAATATAATATAGAATCATATATTATTGTGGTTGTGGGTTATTAAAATATAATATAATTTGTTTATTTTTAGGTGGACGTATTTTTTAAGGAGGCGTAATTTCAGCCACTAGACTGAGTGCGCCAATACTATTTAAAATTTGTTTATTTTTTCTGTGTATCACACACAAAGTAGCAGACTCATACCCAGGGGGAGTCGAGGGGTTCGAATGACCACCTCTTGAAAACTAAGGGACGTAAAAATGTAAGGCGCATATTTTTTTCTTAGTATTTTTAGTATGCTTTATTTTGCATTTTTGAATATTTCAATTTAAAAAATTTCAGTTTTTAAATTATGTACCTTCTTTAGAATTTCGTAGATCAGCATCTATTAGATCTATATAGACGTCGCCTATATAGGCCACAGAAATAGTTGTCCATTCAACGAGTTTATATTGTATTTTATAGTTCTATGCAAAAAACGGTATATTATTATTATTAATGTAAATAATCTATTATAAATTACTCTATGATACAGTATGTTTTCTAAATAGTAACATTTCCGTTTCTTTTAATATTATATTTCAACCAATTATCCTTTGATTTTTTGTTTTATTATTGTCATTCATATTTGTATAAGGAGTTAAATTGGTGTAGCGCAATAATCGTCAAACTACCCACCCCTCTCCTCCTTTGGAAAAAAGCTCGTTACGGGCCTGAGTAGGCTTGTAAAACAATATATATATATATATAAATATATATATATAAATATATATAAATATATATAAATATAATATTTCAATGATGCGGTTGGAGTGTCAATTACAAAAACATGCGTGGCATTATTTTCCAACATACACGACATAATATATTCTGCCTTAATGATAATATCATGTTAATTTTTTATCTTGTTACTGCGTCCATTGTTTTTGAAGATATTAAGCGTTAAATATGAATAATAAAAATATTCGGCTTCAATGTTTTCTGCGCGATGATGTGCTTTTTTAATATTTAGAAAAATTAAAAAATTTGTGTAAACCATTATTTCAATTAGTTAATTTTTATTTGAACATGTTTTTTTTTTAGTTTCATTAAACAAAAAATCACGGGAAGAAACAGAATAAACAAAAAATATATTATAAGTTTTGTTGAATATTTTTTCCGGTTGTTGTATATATTGTCAAATTCCATGATTTGATAGTTTGATTTACATATCTGATTAACATATCTGATGACTGAATTAATATTATAATTTATATATTATATATTATTTACTGTCTAAATTATTGCCATAGTAACCCCTGTTTTACGGTAATGAGACATTAACTATACACAAGCACACTGCCGCCGGTCTGCCTGACAAAAGAAAACTTTTTCGTGGTTGAAGCATCATTAAACCCACTTTTTAAACTTCTATGTATCGTGAGTTTTGGGACAATTGAAGGTTTTTTGTTATTTTACTAACTTTCGTAATTTTAGTAATTATAAATAATTGAGCGTTATCATAATATATGGGATTCAACTTCAAAGTTTTGGAAATCTCAAATACAGCCTTATCGATTATGTTAACTATAAAGATAGCAATGTTAACAACGACAAAGTACAACAACTAAAACAAACGAGGGAAAAATTTGTTTTGATACCATTATGATTTTGCAGTTTACAATTAGTATCTAATGGTCTATAAATTTAATAACCATATTCAATACAAAATGTATTTTATAATTAAAAATGTAGTTGAAAAGAAAGTATATTACATATTAACAATTTACGTTGTACGTTCAACGGTTATCGTTTTCCATCTAATTAATTTTATATAATTTTTAGTGTTGCTCAAGTATCTTTTGCATCCTCATATAACTTCAGTAAACCACTGGTTAAAATAAAGTTCGTATTTGTCATTTGCGCTACAGATAGCAATTGGCGACTTCAAATGCAGGAAGAGCTGTATATATGTGGACTATGGACTCATTTGAGCAAGAAACATCTACAGATACTTAACGGAGAGAAAAACATTGGGTGGAAACGAAAAATCTAATAATTCTTTTAATGCAAAGGTTTATATAGAGTATAAGTTAACACGAAATAGTTGATAATAGATAATTTATTTAATATAAAGCTTTTCACACATAGTATTTACTTCCGTATTATGAAGTTAAATCGTGTTGCAACATAATCTATAATATGAGTGAGGTATGCTGTTTCAACTCGTAATTAACCTTGAATAAAGTACAAAAATGGTTATGTTATCTGCCGATTAGTTTAAACAACAACACACAAGATTGATTTATCAAACAGGCAAAAAGTGTTAAGCTATGTTTAAATTTTTAGTTTTAAAATTATGCGCAACATTTTTTGTCTATGTAATATAATATAATTTGTTTGATTTTTATTCCGTCAAAGATCAAAAGATCATAATTTTGCAGTAATTGAAAACGCGTTTCAATTATTAAATATATTTTATAAAGTTTTTGACCTTATTGTTCTAAACATCATATCATTTAATATTAATGTTTGTAATTATTACAGAAATTTGTTAAAATATTTCACTATAATAGTTTGTATACTAAAATAAAATATTTGTGTATTATTTGTTACAGGATTTTTTCTGTTCAATTGGTTTATTCAATACTATAAAACTACTTCAGTAATAATTAATTGAGTTGAAATGCATGTATTTTCCTTATTGGACTATTATTTTTACAATATTGTAGAAATGTACATGTAACGTTTAAAATAATTAGTTATTAATTTAACTTTAAAATATTTTTAGAAATAATGACATGGGAAAATCGATGTTTAAACGAATAATCAGCTCCATGAGAACTGTATGATTAAGCAAAAATTCATTAAATTATTTCAATAGTAGCATCAATTTTAATATTGATAAATAATTAAAATTTAAACGGAAATCTAAGTCTCCTTACGTTTAATTGGTTATATATATATAGTAGGGCGTTTTATTCAATCAGGCATTCAATCAAGTACATTGTAACGCAGACCTGTATATAAAAATGATAACTAGAAACATGACTAATTACATTAAAAACCACTCGTGTAAATATATTTTTGTCTTGAAAACCATCTTGAAAACCATCTTAAATTAATTAATATCCGCTTAATATACTCACGAGATATTTGCAAGATGGGGTGAATAAAAAATAACTTGGACTAAAAAATCTAAAAATTAAATTCACGGCAGCACATAAAAGGAATAATTATATATTTTTAATATGTGCTTAACATATTTTTTTAAATATTTATAGCAACATATTGACAGTACCTTTTTCTAATATTTAATATCTATTAATATTAAATATCTAATTTCTAACATTTAAATATATATAATGCATTTTAACGAGTGGATTCGTACTATAAACAAACTATACATCGATTCTGAAAAAGGTAGAAATTAAATATTTATTCTCTTATTTAAATGTATTCCTAGGGGAAGAAATATTGTGAAAAAAAACACAGAAAAAAAATTATTTGAAGATTTGTAACTCCAAAAACTTAATAAATATTACATCAAATGTACAGAAAATTCATTATATTTATAAAAAAAACATAAACAAACATTGTTATAGTGATGCGCGTAAATCCAGTGACGCTGGACAACAAGGTCAAATAGTTCGCTAAAATGAATACAGGAATTCTTTGCAAAAATTGAAGAATGTTCAATTTGTTCATTGAAGTGTTGTCGTAAATATATAGCTGTAACAACTAATATTATTATATACATTTTATAAAGTTAAGCGATATATCCACTGAACAATAATATGATAGGCGAGACTGAGTGACTCGATTCTTTTCCAAAACATCCATCCTGTGACTACTTAAAATAACAATTTCGGACATTCGATAATCTCATTTATCGTAGTAAAGAGGTCATAATATCCAACAATATTGGAATTACGTAGCCCCACTCATATGTCCTTATTGGCGGTATTTGTGAAACTAGACAGGTGAGGTATTTGAGCTCAGTGGCCACAGTGGCGCTAATACATTGCTAATGTAGCATTTAGTAAAACGTCCTAAAGTCCTAAAAGTCATAATAAAAACATAACGAACGCTTGGTTCTGCTCTAGATCTCTTCTCGGACTACGCTCTGGCCCGCGAAGGCAAGCCCAGGATCGCGATATCCGCATGTTTTGGCGGGCCTCTCTTCAATCTGCTCCTCGGAATTGGGCTCCCCTTTACGATTCAGACTGTGCGTCATGGGGGCTCTTATCAGGTGGGACATAAGTATTTAGATCCTTATATTCAATTAATTTAGACATATTCATTAAAAATGCATATATATATAAAACTTATATGATAAATGTTACTGTATACGGACTATATTCATAAATTGTATGTTTGGCAGTTGATAGTTATATTGTTTTTTTTTTTAAATTAGGTTTTAAATGTCTTGTTATTTGTTGTATTTGATCAATTAAGTTTAATAGTTATGTTTCTCGAAACATATCATACTAACCATACTAATAAATATTTTACATACACCTTATAGTTTGTACATTATTATTTTTCAGAAGTGTAAATTTTAAGTCAAAAGATTCTAAAAAACTCGTATATCTAATTTTTTTAATTGTTTTTAATGTGATTTCACATACAAAGCTAATAAATTAAAATGAGGAGAAAGTAAAAAATTAGTCTTCTAGCTATATCTTTGCACATTTAGGGTTACTCTTACATGTGTTCTTTGTGTTTTTTTTAATACTAAAATCTCCCAAATTCAAAATGGAATCAGGTTTTCTTATTATAGTCATACTGTCATGAACATTGACTTCCCTCCCAAGAGGCAGAACCACGCCGCACAGTCAAGCGAAGAAAAGCATGCGGAAAAAAGCAAACCGAATGTATAAAATGAAATAGTCCTATATAGCCTAACATGCACGCTTGAAGAGAATAACTCAATTGAAGCAAGTTGGCATCCTGTTGTTTGCCTCATTATTAGACTTTGGTCTACGTGATTTTATTTCGAGAGGCAGTCAATCGAACCGTAATTAAATATAGTTACATCTTGGTTGTTTCATGTGCCCTTAGTTTACTTAAATAATACTCTTTTCGTTAGCAGTTACTTTACTTGGTGGCCTCAATAACTGTCGTCTTTTTCTTCACAGTGAGTTGTTTCAGAAAATCAGTCTTAGCTGTTTATTTAAACTTAGTAAAAAAAGTAGAAAATAAAACATACACATTTATTAGCTTTTTACAAACATTTAATTATTATTTATGGTCTAAATAATAGTTCTGAAGAAAGGAAGTCAAGGCAGAAATACTAAAAGGACTTTTATTTTGTTAAAAAATGAAAGATAATGATGTCAATAACTGATTGAATTTAAACCTTTAAAGAAACAATGACCCGATTTTATTTTAGTAAATAAAAATTGTCAGCAAAGTGGAACGTATATCTAGGTATATTTTACACCTAATTTGGAAATAGTTGGAAGCAGTCGCCAAACTAAAAATTATTATAATATTTATTATTATAATATAATAATAATAATTTATAATAATTATATTTATATAATAATTATAGTAATAATAATTTTATTAAATAGGGCATTTAAATAAAATAATTTAACGTTTCTTATATTATTTTTATTATTTATAATATTTATTAATTAATATTTATATTATATTTCTTATATGTTTCTTATTATATCAAACTAATATTTCAGAATAAAAAAACGTAGTGTGAGCAATTTTTTATAAGTCTAAGTTTTAATACCAAACAATTTGATGAAGCGATTGAATTTGTAAAATAAATAACGGAGAATTTATTAATTTATAAGGATAAAAATTTATTACATATTATCCAGAACTGCGCAAAGTGAACACTATTTTTCGGCGTCCAATAATTATAAAGTATAATGAAATATACATTTCCTTCTTCACTGTCCTGATAGTTGCTTTGCGAAGACGTTTATGCTTGATAGAATTTATCATTAGTATAAGGTTAAAACACATGACAATAACAGTTGGAAACATACTTTGTAACCACACATAATATATAACCTGTGGAAACATCTTATCAAACAAATACTCTTTAAACATCAGTAGAATCATGATACATCTAAGAAAAGGAAGCAATTGCAAATAAAAGACCCTAATTTTATGCTTTCAATTGTCAAAAAATATAATATAATGTACATAGGGGAATGAAACAACAACTTAAACAGCGATTAAATGGACATGAAAGTAACATCAACAAAGAACAGTCAGAACATACGCAATCAAGTGAACATTTTGGAGAAAATACCCACTCTATTGAAAACATGAAAATTACAATATTAGAAACTAGTTTTTTTATACACGCATAAAGAAATGTTATATGTTTTGTTTTACAAATTTAACACTATTCTGTAAGTATGACGATTAATTAATTATATTATATTATATAATTAAATTATAATTGAGTGGATTATTTTCACTTGTTTGTATAACACATGTTGTTATAATTTTTGGTTTTTATACTATTTCATTCTATTAATAATTATTCTTCTTTTGTTCTTATATATATATTATTTACAAAAATAAATTTTCATATTGCAATCGTGTACGTATATTGTATACCTATTTTATGTTTACATCGTATGGATTGTGCATAATATAGCCAGATAAATTTTTTTAATAATGTTATTTAGCCGTAAAACATATTTATAAAATTTTCGCCCGTTTGTTTCGTATTCTTTTTATTTATGATTGTGCTTAAGCAAGCGAAGAACGTCATCGTTTGTTTTTTACCTTTTGTAAAAGAAGAAAAGGTCCGGTATAACAGTAGATCGTGATGACCAAGTGACGACCAATAATCAATATCAGAGATAGAGAGCTCATCGCTGATTGGTGGTTTTTCACAGAATGTAGACTTTTAAAAAATTGTAAGAATTAAACTTATTCACAAAATTATTATGCGTTATATTTATTTTTGTTAAATATTAAATAATATCATAATATGAACGTCAGACCATTTGGTTTCTATGTATTATATAATACATTGAGACTATCTATAAAACATAAAGGGAGACTTTTTTCCGTAAGGATATACCCTGAACTATGAAAACTATATAATTCTAATAATCCAGTGTTAGACACAGGTGTATATAATAAATACCATACTTTTAATAAAAAAATTATTTCTTAATATTTTTAGAATAAACTTATAATTATTTTAAAAACTTTATGTGCCACGTTTTAGTGAGAATGAAGTATTCGAGAAATGTGTTTCATGCTTAAAAAACTTTATTTCACAAAGAAAAGATGTGATCCCGCATTAAAATATCTGATATACAATAAGATGAAAAGTGAAGCATTAAAAGGTTTTCCCTCTTTAAAAAATAATCCAATAATTCCAGGCCTAATACTTTTAGAGGAGAAAAGTGTGAAAGTTGTTCTACAGAAATAATATAACTATGTTCAATCGATATGTACAATGTTGCTGATGCAACAAATGATTTTTAAATATTTATTTCTGCGATTCTTTTACGTGAAATGAAGTTATTTTTGTTGTATTTTTGTTTTTTGTTATTTGTGTTTATGTTAAGGCTTTAACAGCTGTTGGCGTATGAAGATATTTTCCTTATATATTGTTTTTGTCTATTTGTCATATTTTTGTATTCTATTGTTTGTAAAGATTTCAGGATTTTTATTCATCCATAAGTGCTTTTTCTTGTTTATACAATAGATTTAAAACTATATAGTCAATTTCTATGTACTTGTTTGTATCTATGGTTTATACGTAATAGCTTTTTTCCATAACGTTTTTGAAAGCTTTTGGCATAATAGAAATATTAATTCTATTAAAAGAGCTGTTCTATTAGGCCTAAGAAGCGAATAAATTTAATTTGCTAAATTTATGTATGTATATATATTAGTTTCTTTTTGAATAATTTATATATTGTAAATATTTAAATAATTTCCTTTTAAACATTGCATTTTGATTATTGATTTTTTTATTAACAGTTTTTGACTGTATAAATAATTAATATTCATAATGTAATTTGCATAGACATCGAATTTGTTTTACTTATTTAAATCATTGATTAATTTTTTGATCGGTTTTCTATGGTAATTTGATTGACTACCATGTTTTAATTATTGTGACGTGTATATATGTATACTATGTTTGCTTCTAATCCATAGATTTAATATATAATTACAATACACCTTACGTTATTTACTATTACGTTAATTACTATTGTTTAAATGTGTATGATCTAATCCCTAAATATATATATATATTTTTTTAATATTTTGTTTGAAATTATTCATGAACTTTTTTTGTTTAGTATTGATAAAGACCGAAAGATTCAAAACGCTGTACGTCTTTTTATTATATTATTATGCATTATTTTTTATTATTTATGCTGAACCTTTTTACACAAATACATTAAAATAATGGTAGCTTTATTTTTGTGAAGGTTACGATAATTAAATTGTGAAGAATACTATTTTTAGATTTTGCACTCTCTATTATCTTGCATAAAGTACAGTCTATTCACAAATTTGATGAACATTGAACTCAAATGTATCAGTTGAGCCTTAAGACATTTTATTATCTACCCATTATACGTATATTTAAAAAAATTCTGTATCCGGTCTTGTTTGAAGGAAACATGATACTTTGACATTGAAAACGGTTTCAAATATTCTTTGATTATTTCTTGACAACGCCCGCCTACATAAATGTTGTTACAAAATTGTCTACAAAATAACAAAAATAATAATATATATGTATTTATTCAAAAAAATTGCATTTATTACTGAGCAAATGAGTATATATATTACGGAATTCCCACACTTGACCGAGGATGCCAACTTAACTTGCCACTAATTTCTACCACTAATGGGTCAATTTCTTCAATTGCCATTTATGACGATTTAATTCATTACAAATTAATTTAGGTAAATTTTCTATTTAATTATTTTTACATTCCTTTTATGATTCCCAATTTTTAAAAATTCGTTTACGCTCATTATTATTATTTGTCGTTACATCTTTCATATATGGCCACGCACTATATCTATTACTACAATTTTATTATAGATAGGTTAACTATAATTTGCTCGAATGCATACAATCAATGTTTTATTAATATTTCACGACAATTTACTTCAAATAATCTGTTACAAAAATCTTATTGGCATAATATTTTTTATTATGTGTTATACCTTGTTACAGTTAATTGCAGTATAAATATTCTTTTTACGCCTTATTTTTACACATTTTTACACCTGTATATATAGTAGTTGTGTGTCTACTAAATTGAAGTTAGTTGTTTTCTTCTTAAAAAATAAAGTGTATTTTATATTTTATAAATATGTACTATAACAAGTTTGGTCAAATAAATAATTAATACATTTCAAAAACACGTAATTTGAACTATTTAACTAAATGATCATCATATATTTTGTTTAAAAATTTTTTTATATACGAATGAAATTTTTTGTAATAATAATTAATAGGCCTAGTAGAATACCTATACTAATAACAAAACTATAAAAAATAAATTAGCATCAAACGTAAAAAAATTATATTGCATTAATTGAATCTTATTATATAGGTACTATCGGAAAGTTTTGTCGTTTTGAAAAAGTGAGTTTTATTGAAATTTCTCGCTGGTTTTATATTTGATTACGTTATATGCAGCGACAGCTCAGCTAGTATGAATATGAAGTTTACGGTCGGTGTTCATAGATTTCAAAATTTAAACTATAGATTTCAAAATTCAAACTAAATTCAAAATTCAAGTAAAACGAAGGCGATCTCTGGACTCTGAAAACCATGGTTTTCAGTTGCTACAAGATAATGCTCGTCCCCA
>JAUZND010069957.1:0-17154 GCA_034780555.1 Coelogynopora nodosa | reverse complement strand
AATTTCTGAAAGAATTCAATAGGTTGAAAGTGGACCTGGCGAAAATAATTGAAATCCGTGGTGATTACATTTGAACTATGTTTGAACCAATTATTCATCTGCATTGTTTGCTTCTTTTATAATACACTGTGTAGACCATGTTATGAGCTTTTAAAACTTTTATATTTTCATGCGCGCGTTTTTATGGCGACCCCTATATTATATTTTAGATTTAATCAAATTGAAATTGTGTATACCAAGAACTGCTAGTAATCGCATTGGTTTGTATCAACTCTGATATAAATTGTCAACACAAATGAAAACAGCAAACAAGTCGCACATTGACATAGTATATAACCCATACATTGTTTACTGTACTGTTAGACATTGTATTATTTTCATTATACATTTTAGATACATTTATATAAAAGAGATTTCATTATGATTTATATATAAAAAATTATCACTAGGCATTCTACAGTTCAATTATGGATTTTTAAGACTTATTTTTAGAAATCATACGTTAAAGCTTAAAATAGTTCAATATAAATATATGTAACCATAAACGATAGGTACCTTTATACTGTGCGGCTTTATCAGGAGGAATGACAAAATTGGGCACGGAATCTTTGTTGCTTGTAGCTGGTTTCTTAGACGAACTTGGACATTCAGTTTTGGAAGATGATTTCCGTTTGTGAGGATCATCAGGGTTACTGCTCACGTCCAATCCTAGCGTCTTGGCCATGTTTGGAGGAACCTAATAAATTATTAAAATTCTATACCCTGTAGACTTTGGGGGATGGGTGTACACCAAAAAAATAATTTTCAATTTGCAACATAATCTAGTCTGGTTCAGACCGAGTAATATCGATTTTTTAGATTATGTGCTTCTGATAAATTAATCTCTATGAAAGTTGGTAGAGAATATTTATATCCATTTCAACCAAACAATTGCCTATTTCCATTTCGTATCACCGTTTACCCATATTTCGTATGACAAATTGCCATAGTCTCCCGAAATTGACAGATATAAAATGTTACAGAAAATTCCATATTTGTTTGTAATGCGTCGGTTTTTCTCTCTCCTACCGTAGATGTGAGCAGGTTCAGTTTTTTCCATATAATAAATATTTTTTATTTACTTCTTAAAAGGCAATATAATAATAAATAAAATTCAAAATTGAACATTTTTAACTGAGGATTACGCGATCAAAAAGTATGTCCGATCAAAAATAAGGTAATACATCTTTAGGCTAGCGCGTCAAACAAATTAACTTAGTTCTAAAATCAAAGATATCACGATATCATGTTTCAACTTGTAAGATACATATTATTATTCTTTACAATCACTCACCAGATAGTTTTTTCGAAACTATTATCATTCTACAAAGAATATAATAGTTAAGTTATTTAAATTATTAGGGATCACAATTTAATCATTCATTTCATCATTTCAAAACCCTAAACTAAACCATTTTAAGATTTCCGACCGAAAAAACACTGACCTGAGGTCCAATATAGGTTGAAGTGGATACTGTGGCCCCAGTAGTGGTCGGTAATGGGATATCCTGAGTGCTTCCCCTGGCCTTCTTGGGCTTCTTTTTGGCCACAGGTCCTCCAAAGTCCATTGAGGGACACCATTGACCCGGCATCGGCTTGTTTTTCGGCTTGTCTTTGGGTAGCGGGATGTCCAGCCCTCCAACGACGCCTGAGTCTGAACCTGCGTCCTTGGGGTGATTGCCACTCTCAGTACCGCTAGCGGAACCACACGTACTTGCAGTGCCGTCGTCACCTTTGTTTGTGTCCGTGTCCTCGTTGGGGTCTTCACCCGGCAGGTGAGGCCCGAATGTCACCTCACCGTCTGACCAAGTCAAACACACACAAAAAACAAAAGTTAACTGACTGGAATCTTAACTCATTAGATCTATTAAAACTGAGATTTCAAAAAAAGATTAGTATATATTTCATCTTAGAATTATTTCTCTCTCTCTCTATATATATATTTTAACATGCATTTTCAGTGACACAAGTTGGAAAATTTAGTTTCAAAGTTTGTATTTATTATAACTCAATGTAAAACGTAAATATTTAAAATTGAATAATTTACGAGACTAATATGATATCTAGTTATTCTATATTAGAAATATATTACAACTCTAACTTCCTTAATTATATTACTATTGACTAAAAATGTATAACCCTATAAACACTATCGCTTTATAATTATAAAACTTATTTAGGTGAGAAAACAGGGGGTTATGAAGGAGTGAAAATTAAGCGAAGAAATCTTTTTACATAAAACCGCTTACATACTTTTTAATACTGACAATTTTTTTTAATTAAATGTCTTAAACATGTGACGTAAACGTCACAAAGTTTTCCAGTATTTCTATGAAAATAAAAACAAATCAAAATATATTAATATTAAAGCTACAAACATTCAGAACAATCGCCTCGGTAAAAGAATTTGAGTAGTAAAAGATCAAACACAATGGTGCTTCAAATTTATTGTTTAAAAAGAATTTGACAAAATATTTGTTAAACAGATTAACAGTGTCATAAGTTAAACTTCCTAATAAAATGCCAAAAAAGGTTACATAAAATACAAACATATGTTTAATTATAAAAGCAACAATATAATAATCTCACCTGCACTATTAGAAGTAGTCGGCTTGTTGAGAATATCCGCCTTGACACTGGGGGGCACATCTCCCCCACCACCAATGGGACCATTGGTCTTCTTCTGCTGTAGTCTCCGCAGATTTTCTATCTTCTTGAGATCATTGGCAACTGCACTGACATTCGACTTCTGACCGCCGCTACTGTTGTTTCTAACAGCAGCGCTCGTGTGTCGCGAAGATGACTCCCTACGACTGTAGTGATTGACCGGGGACAGTTTGACTTTTTTCTTGCTGTAGGAGGAGCGTCGATAGGACCTCGACCTAGATCTAGAAGACCTTGACCTAGATCGACTCGTGGAATAGGATCGGGACCGAGACCTTGAATATGAGCTAGCATACGATGAACGACTGCTCCCGGTAGAGTAAGAATACTGACTGGAACTGTAGCTACGAGAGCGGGAACGACTATACGAGGTGTAGGATGAGCGACGACGACGCCGATGACGACGACGACTGTGAGACCGAGACCGAGAGTAGGACCGAGAGGACCGGGAACCGGATCTTGAACGACTGTGAGCATCGCTAGACGAGGAATAGGACCGCTTGCTACGCCGACGAGAACGTGCGGAGTGATCTGAATCGACTGGTGAGGAGCGCTTTTTAACCGTTGTGTTGTCTGGTTCGTTTTCTTTCTGTTTGTCGACGGAAGTCGTTATTTTAGTACTGACTTCAAATTCACTGTCACTCGAATCCCAGTGAGATTTTTCAGTGCCTTTAATAGTCACCTTTGGTTTGGCACCAGATGTTTCGGTTTTCGTAGTAGAATTTGATGATGATTTATTCTTATCATCTCCACTAGTCTTTTGTTTTGTCGAACCCAATTCCTTTTTATTCTTACTGCGATTTGATTTAGTCGGCGAAGTTTTTACGTTATCATTAGATGGCTTCTCATCATCCTCTTCATCCGAACTATAAGCCACTAAACCTGGTTTATGAGACTTTTTCGTCTGTTTAGTGGCTTTCTTAACCACCGGTTTGCTCTCTTTTTTAATTTGAACATGTGTGGTCACACTAGCGGTGGAAGGAGGCTTATCTTTATTTAATGAAGCATTAACGGAATTTGTTGCCGGTTGCTTAACATCTTCTTTGACATGAACAACTGGCACTGCTTTTATGGGTTTCTCAGGTGTACGTTTTAATTTTTCTGATGTAAGTTTTGATTTTTCTGGTGTACGTATTGATTTTTCTGGTGTAGGTTTTGCGATTACAAGTGGAGATTCTAACTCTGTTTGCTTCTCTAATTTGATAACAGTAGAAGCAGTTAATTCTTCTTTCTTTTTCTCCTCTTGAATTGTCTTTTGTTCATCATGTTTGACATCATTAGAATCATTCGTTGTGAGATCTTTAGCTTCAGATTTTGCAGACTTTTTCTTTTTTGATTTCTTGTGTTTTTTGTGCTTTTTAGTAGCTGGTTCATTGTCCACAGTGCCATCGCCAGAATTTAACTTCCGTTTTTTAGAACTGCTAGTTCCATCCTCGTTTTTGCTCTTCTTAGATTTCTTCGATTTTTTCTTGTGTTTGTGCTTCTTTTTCACCTTCAAAGGAACTCCGTCAATATCAGGTTCCTCTTTGTCATCAGTATAAGGAGACTGAGATTTTTTCTTTGCCTGCATGACTTGTCGAGGCAGGAATTTATACAGTGTTTGATCACCTTCTTTCTTAATACTTTTTTCGTTAACCTCTTTCGAAATAGCATCACTTCCAGAAAAATTAAATTTCATCGGATTGACACTGTAGATAAGGACTGGAAGCGCCTTGGTAAAGCTAATGAAATCGACTGGCCAATCGAGGCTACTCTCCCCTTCACTGCGACGCACATTAACAACTAGTGCTCCTGGTGGAATAACCGCAATGGGACTTGGAGATTGGTCTATTGTCTTTTCACATTTTTCTTCGTTAGATTTGGATGCAGCAGTAGCCGGAACGTTGTTACCAACTCCATCCTCTTCTACGTCTGAAAATTTTGTGGAATTAACATGACGACGTAATAGGTTAATTATATGATTACAAGTTGTGTATATATAGTGACAGATAATTCCTTCTATCGAAAAAGTTTATCATAATGGTTTTTAGGTATGATCAATGGTCATGGTAAAAATATCATTATTAATAAATTTAATTATGTTAACCATAAAATGTTTTCCAATTGCAGAAAAAATATTATAAAATATTATAATATTATTATATAATATTATTATTAATTATTATAATAATAAAACATTATAAAATATAATTAAATTGACTAGGTTATCGGGAAAAAATATGTATCATTATTTTTCCTAAATAATATATAAGCGTTTTTAAAAACTATAGTATTTATTATATAATTAAATAAAGTACGAGATTCTTAACATATAATTTTAAAATATATTTGAAGCAGTTAAAATAATATATTATACTTAAAACTGTTTAAATCGGTGTGTCAAAATGTATATTAACTCAAACGAAATTAATATAGTGTTACAATGTCAAGCACATGTCTGGACTTATAAATAAACTAGGATAGATTTTGACAACAAAAATAATTAAATATGTATTGCAAGTTCATCAAAATAAGGTTAAGTCGGTCACTTTTCAAGTAAAATGCTCAGTTGTAAGATCTTTCATCCCTGGCATAACTAAGATTAAAAGAAGTTAAACTCGATTGTAGGCTACCTTCAGTCTTTTCAATCTTGAGAGAATCCCCTGTCTTGGTTGTTATAGGAGTTGTTGCAACAACGGGTGGTGGTCTTCTCAGCGCTCTTCGAGTCCGTTCTGTACCGGCGTCCGTACCAATAATTGGTGTGGTTCCAACCTTGGCACATGTGTTGCTGTCATTGTCCAATGGAACCGTGGATTTTGCCTCTTGTAACGGCTTGGATGATAGCGCTTTGCTGCAGTTGAGAAGAATTAACAACCACGATTATATTTACTAATGGCCAAGTATAACCAATTTAATAAAGATACATTTGGTAATAAACATATCGATTATCTGTTCATTGTCTTTACCATGACGAAACAAAGCAGTTATTTAATTTAATAATCTTTTTTATTATTAGATGTGTAAATTAGATAAAAACACAGATAGATAAGTCAAAATATGTTCTACAAAAGAATAAATGCATTAACTAAATTTGAAACATTTAATAATATAATTATTATATTGTTATCTAATCTTACGATAATAGAGAAACAGTCGGTACTTATATATAATATAGAAATATATAAGTTAATCAACGCAAATGATTTATCTATACAATAATGTATACCGTTTACGAATTTCTACATGACGGTGCATCTTGAAACAAGGAATATAAAATAGTATTAGCTAAGACAATATACAAAATAACAGTAATGATAAAAATAATATAGAATGCCACAAAAATTAGGGCTAAGATCACTGAAATAAAAAACACATTTCGAAATAAATTAAGTAAAGTTAGTTATATAAAGAAGGTGCGTTAACCATAAGCTTGCAATAGTGTAACTCCGCCATTGTTAACCAAAGTCGATAGATCAGTTTATTTAATGGATAAAATCAACAGACGGAATTGCAAACCATATCGCAAGTGTTATCTTAGTATTATTAGCAGCAAAATACGTCTATGCAGAGCGAAATACAACAGTATCGTGCAGCCGGACATAACAGTGGTATGTATGAATACCTCAAGCGGATAAGTCGGAGCGTAACTTAGTAATCTAACAACTCCAAACACATAAAAGATACTGTATAATAATTATAAAGAAAAGAATGATCTTGGGGAGAATTTATAATAGAAATATCTGATTTAGAGCTAATGAAACATTCAGTGAACAAAATAGTGAACCCTCCATCTCCATTTTCGATGATCTTGTTGATTTTACTAGAAAACCACAATACAGTAGACACAAACTACACTGATGCACATAAAGATGGGAGGAAATGGCTATAAAAGGTGGTCTATGAGGTAATAGTTAACGAATGTACTGTATATGGCCATCCATCTAGTTAAAACTAGTATTAACTGGTAGGGTAAATTGGAAATTTGATAGATACGTAAAAAATAAAAGTACATACCGAGATGTGTGTAATTAAACATTACTTTCAATAGTTTAAAGAGTAAATCTGAAAGTAATTCAGAGAGTAAATCTGAGAGTAATTCAGAAACTAACTAGATGGATGTACCAAAGCATGGTTTTATTATTATTACTATGAATATTATTGATATTACGGTTTACATTAGATGTATTTGAACCACAAAGCTGAAAACGTGCATACGATGGACATACCCCAGGATGATTCAACTAAAAATAGATATTTTCAGTAGGTTTGACATAAAAAATTAGGAAACAGAAGCAATAAAATGAACAAACGGAGTAACCATAAAATATGTGACACACACCTAGAAAAATATTACAACTAACCGCTAAAAAGCATTTGAAATTTGAAATTGAACGCTTAATAAAATGAAACTAGCAGACAATAATATAATAATACGTGGCGTTAAGAGAATAGTCACCTTGTTTCTGGCATACGGATTAACTCCTATGTGAAATCAAAATTTTACAATGATAAATTACTAGAAAAGATGAGTAACTGGTAACATTACTATAATCAAGTTAAGAAATAGTAAAAAAAACTAAATCACAGTAGAAACTGAATGCTACATTTAAAGATATGTCCCTTAATATTTCGGTAAACAGAATCCTGCACTTTAAAAAGATTAAATACAATTATGAATGATAAATAAAAGTTATGTTAAGTAAACAAATTTGCAATAACTAAAAAAGCTTCTAGACTATAAGTATCAAATTCCTTTTTACAATGAAAAACCTTTAAATAACACACTCAGGAAATAATAAATTTTAAAAGATATTTAAGTAAAATAAAGAATAATCATGACATTACCTTGTGTCATTTTCTTTAACATTCAAGGTAGCAAGATCCACTTTCTTCTGAAAAAAGAGCATGAAGATGCTTAATAATCAAAATACGTGTTTTCATTTTCTATAAAAATTTGTTAACATGTTTAATACCGATAGTACGTTACCACGAAACTGAACTGCACTAATACAAACGACAGTCAAACACATAGGTAACAGAAAATTTAAACTGTTATGTACACACAAATTATGTAATATATAATTCGCATCAATCATCTCATCACACAATTGAGTATGTGCATAATTTCTAAGTTATAATACAACGCAAAAATATAGCAAAGCACAACATCCATTATATAAAATAAATATTAATATTTTGTTAAAAAACCAAGAAAACAATAACACCAATAGTTAAACTCATTTTAGTAAACGGGCAACAACAATTAAATTGTGTATGAATTTAAAAGTATGCAATTACGGCGGAATATACAGCAGGAAGTAATTATAATAATTATTATATGCGGACTATATTTTGTACACCAATATTTAAGTGTTCTTACTTATTATGAAAGCCCAGAAGCTATAAACAACACAATACTCAAATAAAAGCCAGTATTTCAATATTTAAAATGTATGTCTAATGGATACGCGAAGAAAATCTCTTGTGTGGTGCCGTATATTAGCGATAAATAAATGTTTACCTCAGAAACAGCCGGGTCTGCATCCGATGCCAGTCTATCACCGTCCTACAAAAAGGACATGAGTACAATTAAAATTAAAAACTAACAATATATATAGCCTAATGCTATATCAGAATACTTAAACGATGTATATTATAAAAAAACTAACACTGACAAAAAATAACTGCTCGTAAGTAGGTGTTCTATTACTATTACATATTTTATTTCAAGCGTAAATATATACAATAAGGACTTTTGAGTTTAGTGAAACTAACATCAAAAGTTTTTAAAAACCTTTTTATTGTACCTATTATCAAATCTCTGTTGACGTTTAAATAACTAATTAAGAATTATAAAGCATAATTCAATAATCATATTTCGCAAAAATGAGTACATCACATAAAAGTATATCATTCACATAAAAAATTGCTAACTATTTGTCGAGTAAACTAATTATAAAAATGTGAAACAAAATTTATAGCATGCATTATTTTCATTTTAGAAAGTAGACAATAATATATGTTTTCATTTAAAAAATAAATTTTAATTGTAAATAAATAATTAAAATAAATTTTAATGTTACAGTTAAACATATAAAAGTTGCCACTAAAAGTTTAAAGAATAAAATATAAAATAAACTAACATTTTACCACTGAAAAATAAATATTATTAATTTTATATAAAAATAGGCGCTTATCATTGATTTTATTGCTATTCTAAACTCACCGTATCATTGTTGTTCAATGTAAGGGAAACTGATTCAATTGTGTAAATTTTATATTTATGCAACAATAAAGTAGATGTGGTATTAAAATAATTTATCTAAACTAATCTACCATCTAACAACATGAAATTCCCAGTCAAGATTAATTAAAATTAATTTGCAAAACAATATTAACTAAGAAAATATATAGGTAATATTTTTTATTTTGTATGCTTTTGACAAATTGTGTGTAATATATTTATTCTAATTGAAAAATATAATGTATATCATCCATTACTTTAAAAAATAGCTTACATAATTATTTAATACTAGCCAAATCAAATAGTTAAACTATTACAATTTATAAAACCCAACCAAAAGTAATTACTTCATGACATCGTTTCATCTTCTAATTATCTAATTTACTCACGTTAGTAATTACAAATATTTTTTTGAAGTGTCTGCAATTTGATATAGGCTTGCGTAATTATTTACTATTTACTTTTAGACCACTGCTAAAATCAAATTACATTGTAATAGAAACTCATGATATTGCAGAATGCACGAGAACTTTAAACGTGGTTTGAATTAAGTATTATTATTATATTATTGAATTATTTGAATTTAGCAGTGGTCTAAATAGGATAATGTTATGAACTTATGCATTAAAAAGTCAACACACTTCGCCTTCGACGTTGTGTATTCATTTTTCGAATGTATTCGTTCCTAACATCTTTTAAATAAATATGTCAGAGAAAAAATTTTAATAGATCGGTAATACAAACAGAATATAACACTTACCTTTGAATCCTTTTTCTCAGAATAGTTTTCGGCCTCTGAAAGTGATAATATTATATATGTAATGTGCACAGCATATTCTTTATTAACTAACCAACTGATCAATGATTACACTCAATAAATAGCAAATTATTAGCATTATTAAAATCAAGCTTTCTTAATAGACTGGTATAGTAAAAATAAATTGTGAGCAAATGATTTTCAAAGAATTAGAACTTCTATGGTTTGAGCAGGTTAAAAGGATATATCATAATGTAGGTACCATATTCTCAACATAAAGACCACTTTATTTAGATTGAATAAAATAATAAATAAGTTGTGGTATAGTAAACATATACATATGAGGACAGTATAAGGGCGCAGGTAATACACTGCTTGCCGTTTAACGATTTACACAACAATAAATGAAAGCATCATGTCAATCTAGAGCACTACGTGAGCAACCGACTTACCATCTCAACTTCGTACAGTTAACAATTTCAGTAATGATAAATAATAATTAGGGGGTTCCATTTTTTAGAAAATGTGTAAGTACACACACAGAAAAAGAATGAAGACTTAGACAAAGGGGTTACCTAACCAATACACAGATTGAGGAAGACACATAAGAAACATTTAAAAGTACTGTCAAAAAAAGCATCACATTTTGGATAATAATTTGTATAAAACGGAGAAAATCGAACAAAACAAATGCAAAATTTATATTTAATTTATATGTCATATATATGAATATTTTGTTAACAACAGATTAACTATTTAGATGTGTTTGACAGACAACTAAGAATAATATGGTGCATATTTATAGTAAACGGTGTGACAATAAATAATAAAATTTTATCTATTAGACAGCAAACAAACTGAAAAATAAAATCGAATATACATCCTAGAAATGCCGGTTTCTCTTAATAATTTAATGAATATCGGATAGTAAAAACTCTATGCTACGAATAACAATTGGTTTTAGCAATAAATTATAGATAAATACGGCAACAAATTAGTACATCAAATCAACGAAGAAGGGCGGGTGATGAGGAGTCTACATTAAAGAGCACTGTAGTAATGATAATAATTATAGTAAACAGTACAGCTTTGTGAAAACAAGATTTTGAAGACTGAATTATATGATATAAGTAGTAAAAAAAGCTCATGCACGTAAAATAAATCTGAAAAAATTTCAATCGGGGAGAACACCAAGGTAACTCACAATCACCCCCTGATTATCACAGACAGTAACTGCTATCAATGCAACTTTGTAAATACAATAACAAACGCTTTACACATATATATATATATTACAAGAAGTATGACACATTTTTGTGACGATGGCAGTTTTTTTCTGCTAGTGACAGTAATAATGTCAACATTATTTGTTCTACGTTATATATTCTTTGACAAAGGAAAGAATTTAGGGGAAAACGGTCATACTTCTTTTTTGTTTTAAAATGAGTCCCAAACGAAACAGGAACTCTAAAGAACCAATCTCTAGCGTATGCAGCAAGTTGTGTGTTAAAGTGTGTAGCAGGTACAATAATTACCGAACTAGATCAACCATGTGATTATATTTCTGTTGAGAAAGAAAGAATAAGTCAAAAGATTACACTTATATTTTATTATATAAAGCTACTAAATATTTCTAAAAATTTATTAAATTCTAAATCTATCAATTATATACATAATTCTTATTGACAGTATCGATATAATATATGATTAAAGTTCAATAAATTACTACACAATGAATAATTACAGAATAATAACAAACAATTTATTTTAATTAAAAAATATATTACTTAAATTTATTCTAATGTTACATAATAGAGAATAGTGGAATTAGTATTTTTTTAATAGACAAACGTACATGACAATATGAAATTGAGTCTAAGAAATAATGCCTTGCAATAAATAGAACCTAGTAAAATGGGTATAACTTACATAAAACAAATGTAATACTATCACAAAAACTATATAACACTGAAGGAATGGGGGATAATCCACAAGCAGTTTTATACATAGAACCGTTAAATCAACTTTTGACGTGTGTAGAATTTACCAGAGGAATTCAACACGTGCTTTTTAAGGTATAAGCAAGCAGAAACAAAACACAGAACAAAACGACAACTACTGCCTTAGTTAGTTATAAATATGTAATAATTAGCTAGATTATATATAATCTGATGCAGACAGGCACTGCTAATTATGATGTCAATTAATTTGATTAACAATGCGTATTAGTCAACTTTAAGCAATTGGACAGCGTAGTGGTAACAATATTAAAAACAGTTAAACATCGACACTGAAACTAAGTAAAGGACACCCCTACACCAAATCCTCTCATAATAATAGACTTGAAAATAAAATTAAAATAGGATAACACCAATAATAGAGCTTTCAAAGTGAGCGCCAACAATCACATGCAAACTGTTTACTGTGTCAAAATTACTTAAATTAATCCGAAAAAATTCAGCTTACTGGATCATATAATTAATAATCAACGTAATATTAATGATAAACGTAAAACCAGATATTAGCTGAATTTAAGCGGTTTTGGTTAGGTAGAATTAGAAAACTGATTAATTTAATAATCTTTATTATTATTTATTGTAAGCCAATAAAAACAATTTTTAAATAAGTACACTGCTTTTTGTGAACGAAGAAGGTAATATTAATAATATGATATTAATAATTATTAATAATATCAAGGACAATATTACTGTCGCGATAAATGCATGAAATAGTTTAATGTTACAAATCACACCATTAAAGCAAAACAAAATCGAAACAATTAATCAGCTTTCGTATAATACTAAGTAAATAAATATAATGTATATATAAATAATCACTATAAAGCGATCAGTTGTATATTAAAAAGGTGAAAACTTAGTACTTTTCTATAAATAAGGGAACAAACAATGAAGGGTTTTCTGAAATACAGAAAAGCAAAAATCTCTTGATTAATGTCGGTATTTACTAAAAAAACATGTTATTATCTTTATTAAACATTAAAACCATGTACATTTGTATAGTTTATAATCATTATTAACTACGGAGATATAATCATTATGACTATAGTATATTTGCAAACTGAACTGATTATAATGAAACTAAGAATATGGTTTATAAAACAATATAATACATTAGTTTATCAATAATATTTTTAATTAATAATATTTTTAATTAATAATTATAATGGCATTTCACATCATAATAAATTACTTGAATATATAAGAAAAACTCTTTTCAGTTTTAAAACAAACCAAAAACATTAATACGGCGCATGTAGATAGAGATACAAGTTTACCTCACTATTAAAAATTAAATAGCAATTTTTTAAATATATTTAAAATACATGTAAAACTTATCTAAAATAACAATAGTGGATATGTGTAATCACATAAGTAGTAGCATATTAAATAATAGTTAGGTGCTTAGTAGACAAAAAACTAACTGATGTATACAAATATAAGTATATACATACATACACACCGAACTACACAAATGTTATAATTATGTGTCGAACTGTGTATTTAGAGTTAAGAAGCTTAAGCAATACTTCAGGCAACCAAACATAAAAACTGTAACAGAAAAACCAAATATTTGGGATAGTAGGCAGCACAATCAGAAAGCAACAACTAAAAAATATAAGATTGCGATAATTAATGTGTAGACAGAAAAGACCAAATTAAAAGTTCTCTTCAAAATAAAAGTATCACAGAAAAGAGAACGCCAGTGCATCAACCAAGTGGTTAATAATAACAAACTACAACAGATGAAATGCTAGTACAAATATATTTGGATAATCAGGCACCCTATGGTTATGAAGCTTTCGTGCAATACTAAAGTAAAAACATTTTTATTGACCGTGCAAGTGTAAACTTGATTCAGTTTCACCAACTGATAATTACGTGCCACTATAACCTGAAATATGGTATTACATTTTTATTGCAACTAAATATGTCCCCTTATTTTGTAAATTTCAAATGTAACAAGTTTAAAGAACAATACATACCGTTGTCCTTCTTGACAATACACTTCGGTTTTGATTTGCCTCGTCCAGACATCTGACTTTAGCGAGATTCTGTAAAAGATGCAGAATAAAAGTAAATTATGTAATAGTAAAACGAATGATTCCAGATATTTGAGCACGAGACCTTAGATAAAAAAAACTTTGTTTTTCCATACTGTTCCAGTCTGAAACACCTTTTAAAAAGTCCAAACTTTGTCGGAGCCGTGCCTTTGCTGGAGGGCTGGAGGGAAAAACCCACCCAAATATTTTTTTAATTAAATTTATGCACTAGATATGTACTGGAAATTTAAGAAAATGGCAGATTTACAAAATACAACTTAAGATTAAGGGACATTTCAACACATTTTCAAGAGAAGACCAAAATCTTCGACTGTTCTAGAAGATCAGGGTTGGTTGGCAGGTATGAGATAAACATGCTTAAAATTTCCCTAACAATCTCAAATTCCCGTAGAGTGCCAGATTAGATTTCATTCTTCACTTCACTACGCCCCTCTCATGTTTTGCTTCAAGGACAAACGCCATAGAATGTTTGCATGTGTCATATTCTTGCAAACTTCAATTTCCCTCGTTAATGAACTAGCCAATGTTAGCAACATGTCACACTATGATGGTAATTAGATCATGAATCACATTTGCCAAGAATGTAGATTCAATTGTTGGGTTAGAGAATGTTCCGCGTGTTGTGAAGGTTCCCAAATTGGAGTTATTTTAAACCCAAGTGCGACAGATGTAAATTTAGTGTTCCTAACGGCCAAAATGCCAGATTTTGGCATTGCAAAAACTTTGGACATTTTGAAAATATGTTTAACTGACCACCTTTGCACTTATTTGGACAATTAAACAACTCTACTATATTTTATTGCAATCAAAAAAGCATAACACTTATATATATATATTTATTAAATAGGTAAGCAAAATATCTAATGAATAGTTATACAATTATTGATTACTACACTTCACATTATCAGTAATACTAGTTTATATAACAAAACAAGTTTTGAATTATGTATGGAAGGAATGCAAACAAATTATATAAAAAATACAAATTTGGTATAAAATGGAAGTTTATAATTTGTAAGTTCTGTGCAAATACTTTACTTGGTTACATTATGAAACATATTACAGTTAGGCAATTATCACCAGAGTCTACTTAAACATATATGCAATAGTAAAAACCACAGTAATAAAAACATATTGTAATTCTTTTGAGGATCCCCCTACAGATACCACATTAGAAGCATATTGCTTGATAACTTTGTCCACCACATTCTCAGCAATATTCACAGTATGCTGATGATAATTTGAAAAAGTAGGTTGATGCATTATTAATAAATGTATCAACTTTTTAAAATTTACAGGCTTGCACAGAATGAATTGTGGACATGATGCAAATTACAAGTTGATGCATTATTAATAAATGTATCAACATTAAAACTTTTTAAAATTTACAGGCTTGCACAGAATGAATTGTGGACATGATGCAAATTACAAGAGCCTAACTTCAAGAAATTCAATTTGAGATGAACTTGTAACATTTTCTCACACAACAGTATTTAAATCATTATTCCAAATCCCTCATTTTATCAAAAATGTAGCTAATATAGCAGCTGACAATTTCATTGTGAACATTTGACCGAATTCTACATATCCATCATGTTTTTTTATTACTTAACTGGTTAGTTTTTTTCATCAGATTTGGAAGAAAAAGTTCTAGAAAACTCAGCTTTTGATAGGTCATAGGAGAAAGGGGTTATTCCAAATTGAATTCTATATTTTACTTTAGATTAAAACTATCAATATCTCTTCTTTAATTACATGTTGTGATTATAGTGATTTGTGTAATAGTGATTTTCCACTAAATAGTGGATTTTTATTTGTGTCACACCTAGCAGATTTTCCATATTATTATATTTTATAAATTAAAATTTTAACAGTACTATGTATTATTTTTAGTGATATTAAGAGCACATTCAGTGCCAAATATGTATGTTTGGTGATGATAAGCAAATTCCAATGGTTTGCAAACCATCCCGATGGAAAGCAAATACTTAAACAGTCAAAAAAGTTATAATTTTATAAATTATTGACATTGAACACTCTATTATATTTATGTTCTGAACAACTTTAGCATTAAAATATTTTATTCTAAACTTAATTAAAAGAAAAATTAGGTGGATATTATAGATTGAAAATACTGATAAATTCACTTACCACCCAAACTGTTTGCATTACATCCTTTCTACTAATGATTATAACAACTTAAGCATTAATATGTTATATTCTAAACTCCAATCCATTGAAAAGAAAAATAAAGTAGCTATTGAGTAATTGTAATGAAAATACTGAAAAATTCTCTTACCATCTAGACGTTTTGCAAATTATTAATTTTATGAAATTTTTAAAAAGCATTGTATTTGCTCCACTAAAATTTTGGACAACTTTAGCATTAACATTTTTAACTCTAGGTCTGGTTAGAAAAGACAAATGAGGTGGGTATTGAGTAATTGAAACAAAAAGAATGATAAATTCACATCCCAACAGCACTGTTTTCAAATTACATAAAACTGTCAACAGGGTTCATACAGGATAATTGTAATAAAATTCTTGGACTTTTCCAGGATTTCCAGGAAAAATTATTTAAAATTCCTGGATCCTTTTTGTCAATTTTTTTACAAATAGCTCCTACCACCCTTTATAGTCAGTGTATCTGTATATTTTTTAATAAGAACGAAAGCCTGTTACACATTAAAAAAAACTTAGGATAACTTATTAATAAACTTATTAGAGAGTTTAAAACAACAAGGAAATGTTGAAGTATTAATATAAATTGTATATAAAACTACACATAATGCATTACTTTAAATTTTTACGAAATGTTGACTATTAAAATATCAGGTGGTTATACTGAAATGACAAAATATATTTGTGAAAAAAATATATTAGGCAACCAGGCATGATTTTGGTGCTATTTAGAAAATACGGAAATATACCTACCCACTACACTAACCACAGAGCTACAATGCACTGCAGTGAAATTTTTTGACCTTTTATTTTGTCAACATAATGGTGTGCATTATGAGTAGGCCCTATCATATATTTCAGACTGATCAGAGATTTTCATTCTGAACAATTAAAATAGTTGACTGATAATTTTGACTTGGCCTTGAGGATATACTTTATTGTCTGAATAGCGCTGAGACTGGAATAATAAGACTCCCATAATACTGAACATACTTTCAACTTTAGGTCCATGAAAACACATAAGCAATACCAAAGCAGCTTTACTTAACATAGGATATTTATTGTTCCACCATTTATCAATCCGCTGATTTTCATTTAGATGCAGGCATTGTTGTGAAACATTCAAATGAAAATTTCAAACACATCTCGATCTGTATCAGAAATAACAGTAGGGATAATTGATGGAATTCACAGCATCAATGACATTGA
>JAUZND010069946.1:0-17156 GCA_034780555.1 Coelogynopora nodosa | reverse complement strand
TCAAGTATCATAATTTTTGGTTTTGGTTCCCCCCCCCCCCCCCCCCCTCTTGAACACGACAAACCAACACAACAGGCAAGGGGGACCTCACACGCCTGCGTATACCGGGGGTCCTGCAGAGGATTGCGGTCACCTATCTGGCGATTGCGCTCATGGAGATCGCCTTCTGTCGACTGAGGCGGCCGAAACCGGGATTCGACTACAGCGGATCGGAGCTCAACGAGGACTGGAGGCCGTCCCCGCTAGCGGACCTGGGAAAACTGTGGCCGCATTTCCTTGTTGTTGCCGGTATGTTGAGTCTGACTTTGCTATTGTCGATATTGTCTATGTATTTAGCGATTTTCAAAGTTCAAAGCGACCTTGGAAAAGCGGTGTAAATGTGAGTTTGAAATGTGTAACTAGTGACAACTGGTATTAGTTTTAATTATGTACATAGTGGTAATACATATATATATTATGATGCATTAAGTAAAAAGATGCTATTTTATTGTTTTCAATTTTTTGTTGTAGGCTATATTAACTTTCTTAAGGTTGTCTGTTTCATAGCTAAAATTTGATATGAATACCTTTTCAATTTTTGACTTATTTCCTTGTATTTGTAAATATTTCTATTACCTTGGTGATCAATTGAATTAAATGCTTTTTGAAATTCCAAAAGCATTTGTACTGTAGATAGTGGTAGACAATGAAATCCATTCCTGTCAATAAACTTTATTGTCATTTTTGTGATATTTTTTGAAGCGCTTACTTGTTACCTTTGCGTAATTTAATAATTGTTTTTCAGATTTTGAATTTTCATTAAATAATCTTCCCTTTCGCTATCAAAATACAAAGGAAATTTATTTTAATTACTGAATGTGTGTATGATACAATTTGTAATCTTTTATCAAACCCGACTGTAACGGTAGTTTTCTGATTTCCGGGTGGTAATCTTCACAACAGTTTCATGTGTGACACCTTTCTGACCCTCTCTCTCTCTCTCTCGCTGGGGGGACAGGCCTGCTCACAATCTACCTGGGCATGAGTCTGGGCTTCCAGGTGCCCGGCGGGTGTGGCCGCGGCTATCTGGGGCCGGGCGGTCTCCATGACAACAGCAGTTGGTTCAACTGCACGGGTGGGGCTGCGGGCTACGTGGACCGGTTTGTGTTCGGGCGGGGTCACATCTACCAGCGGCCCACCTGTGCCCGTGTCTATCGGTCGACCATGCCCCACGATCCGGAGGGGCTGCTCGGCTGTGCCACCTCGATTCTGCTCTGCTTGTTCGGACTTTTGGTATAGAGTACAGTACACTGTACCTGCTGATATAGGTGTATTGATTTATTGGTCGTTCTTTCTCTGTGTACGTCTTGTGTTGTTGTTGTAAGTTAGTCATTTCGTAACGGTGCTTTTGGAAGACTATTTAACCGTTCTAAATATATCATTTGTTCCATAATCATATTGCTTGGTTAATTGTTTTTTTTATCATGAACTGTTTTAAGTAATCGCAAACAAATAAGTAGCTGAAAGTATGCAGTGCTCAAACGGTTTAAGGAGTCTCTGAGAATTTCGGACTAAAATCACGAATACTTTTCAATTGAGACAGTCAACTGTTCTAGTTTTAGCTAATATTGAGTAATGTATTTAAGTAATAAATTTCTTCTGTACACTGTAGGCCTATATCTACGAAAATATACAATATAATGAGTCTATTTTAGAATGATGTATAGAAACTGAAGATTTCAGAACCTGGAACCCTTTTTGATATTTGTAGGGTTAATAGCGGCCAGTGTTAAATTTGTGTACATTATTTTCAAAAGATAGATTTTTTCGTATAATTTTAGACATAATAACGCTACCAGTGACTCTAGTGTTGCCTATATTTACATGTCAGGTTTAATCAATGAGTAAATATATTGGTATATTGTGTATTGAAACCGGTGTCTACATCATTATTTTAAACTTTTATTTCAGTCGGGTAAAATATTTCTTATCTACAAACATTGGATGCAGTGTGTTAAACGGTTTCTTATTTGGACTCTCATAACGGTTGGTGCTTTATCATTTAAAATATTTAAATAACAATATCAATCTTTTCATTGTTACTGAACTGTTTGACATGTTTGAGATGTTCAAACTGTTTGTTTATCATTATTTGCTTCAGTTATTTATTGGACTGACGTTATGCAAGGTTTCGTGGAATGATGGATGGATTCCAATCAATAAAAATCTTTGGTATGTTTTTTTGTTGTTGCTATGTTTGGATGTTGGAACTGTAGAACATGTTTTTAACTCACAAAATGGAACATATTATCCTCGCCTAACCATCCATAATACGGATACTCTGTAATAAATAAATTATTATATTAGAAACATAAAGTATTCGAAAATTGTGTTTACTGATTCTTATTCTACAATTCTTATGTGGAATCTATTCATTTGCAATTCTGTTACATAGAAACTTGTTCTGATGAATATAAGCAACACATTGTAGAGCATTATGAATACATGGTGTAGTGAACAACCCTGTGCTTCTAGGTCACTCTCCTTTGTACTGGTCAACGCGGCCGGCTCCTACTTTCTTCTTGGTCTTCTCTACTTTGTGGTCGATGTTCTCAATTTGTGGTCCGGAATACCTTTTTACTTTCCTGGTAAGAATGGACGTCGACACATAGGATATCCCTTTTGTTTATTTGCCAATTTATCTATACTGCACTGTTTAGCTCTTGATTGACTAATCCTCAGGATTCAAGAACAAACAAGGGAATGTGACCAACTTCTGTGAACAGCAGCAGCTGTGGACACTCTTAGACTACTTCGAGTAGAAGTGGTACTCGAAAAAGTGAATTGATAACTGTGGCCCCTGTTTAGGCGTCAGTTTTTATCGTATTGGGGAATTAGGACATATTGAGACAAGTTAGTGGTTAAGACGCTGGTTTGCGGATGCCGAGGGTGTGGTCTCGGAACAGGTTCGAGCCCGCTCTCGGACTCTCTCGTTCCTGGCTAACAGCTGTGTTAGTCGAGTGTATGCGACCCTTAATGGGTTCGTGCTGTATGGAAAATACTATTGTAACTTTGTGCGTGTGTCACTTAGAAAATGAAGCTTACAACAAAAAAAAACTTAAACTCCTAGATATTTTTTGCACCATTTTTACAGATCTATAAATAATATTAAATCTGGCAAAAGTTAAAACTTAATTTGTAGTTTAACAATATATGTATTCTAAAATTGATAGTATTTTCAAAAATTTGGTCAAAATGTGTCCAAACACAAGATTTTCTACTAAATTTTCATTTTTGAAAATTTAAATTTAATCTGGTATGGTTTCTAAAAAGATGACTCACTATTATCTTTTTTATAAATTTCCATCAATTTGTTTGAAATCGGACAAAGGTCACTTATTACGAGAAAAGATTACAGAATTTTCACTATTTCCAGTCTCCTCGTTAAAAATAATCAATTCAATAAAAAAAATGCTGTTTTATATACATGAACATATAATTTTTGACAAATATATAATTTAATGATTTGTTACTTTGAAAAATTGACCGATAAAGATTACTACAGTAGGTACAACTTAAAATATTTATGGTTAGTAATGTGCTTTTTGTATGTTACAAACCTATTTTAATTACTTTATATAACTTATTAAATCCAATTTATTACGAATGGTTCACAATTCCCGATTAGGTTATGCTAAAAATATATATAGTTTGATTTCACTGAAGCACGCATTATAAAAACCTTACACTAACATAAAATCGCTTGCAACAAATGATTTACAATTATTTTATTTTCAAATTGCAACGTCATTTAAAAAATAATTATTTTTTGCCGCTAATCGACTTTCTACAGACTAAGCTATGTGTGTACCAAATATGAATCTCGTTACTTTATCCAAACATGTTTATTTTTATATGCAGGTATAATAGTATACTAAATCTCTTTTGTCATATTTATACTGTCATAATCATACTACTTACATCCGTTTTTATGAATCAATCTTCCACTTTGTTTAACTTTAGGTGAGTTAGTCATTGTTTTATTGTTGATATAGATACACCTTGGGGGAGGTTATGTTTGGTGCCCCCAACCGCGACTTATTAACATCAAGCATAGCGTCACCCTTTTGGTTTTGGTTATGGACAAATGCTATGATATACCAGTTCACGGTTCTCGTGTCATTTGGTAATAGAATATGAGAGAGTTGTAAAGAAACTTATTTTCTGGCATCATCTGTCCAGTGGAAAATGTTAACTGACATCAGACCAAAACTGAAATTGTGAAACAAGCGCCAAATATAGAATATAAATATTTGTAAGAAGTTTTGATATTATGGGTGACTGGGCGGTACCTACCAGGGACATCATACCAGTTACCTATCCATATTTGAATTTATTTGAATAATAATAGTGTTTGTTATTGTTACGCGTTAACTTAGGATCTTGTCAAAAGAATATTTAAAACTATATATATATATATATATTGTCCAATAATAATGATGGCGCTGAAATATATTCTTTGTTTTGTAATTTAATGTGTAAAAATGACGGATTAAGTAGTGGAGTTCACTTATATTGAATTATTCCCCACTCAGCCCAGCTGAGAACGTTACTGATTTGGCCATTCTAAAACGATGTTTTCACTTCGTCTTTCTATACTGTTGCACCAGAAATGATAGACACATCTTTTAGTGCAACATACAATGCTGAATAAACACAGCACTAAAACGTGTATTTTCTGCCTTTTTCTGCATTTTAGGAATGAACTCCATTTTCATCTATGTTTGTCATGAAGTTTTCGCCAACTATTTCCCAATTTCATGGAGTGTGCCGGACACTCACTCCTCTCAGCTGGCTATCAATGTCTGGAGCACTGTCTTCTGGATTTTGGTCAGTTACTTCATGTTCAAGAAGAAGGTTTTCATTAGCTTATGATTTAAAGGACTACATCATGACAAACTATCCGACAAAAATTCGTCTGTGTTTTACATGAGTTGTTGGCTTGTATTTTGTTGAAATTATTTATTTCTACTGGAATATATTATGAACCCATTAAAATATCAATTATTTATTGTGCAATATGGAATAAACATTCAGTGAAATTTGTTAGTTATCATCGGGTGAAACAACAAACAGGGTAGTAAATCATTGTACAGTTAATTATTTTGTTAGTATTTTTTAGAAATCAGATAATTTTGTTTTAAATCTATTTTGTAAATTATGGCATACCTGTGATTATTCTTTCATTGATAATATATATATATGATTTAATTAAAGCAATTGTTTTTTTTTTTTTGCATTTGAAAGAAATTAAATGTATTAGACTAAATTGTGACAAAAGAAGTAATTTCAACTATTTATAAAATGGTATGTCTAACAATCCATTGTCAAGGTTACACATACATGCCGATAATGAAAGGAGCGATAAAGAACTACAGACTTGAAATTAGACACAAATATTGTTCCCGATATTATAAGTGAATAAAATGTGAATTTAAACCAAAAAATAATAATTTACCGGAATTGTAATAAATATTATACCAAAATAATATGAGCCCTATCAATAACCTGCAATTTTGTACCTCAAACATAATGAAAATGCTTGCTAAATTCTGATAAGTCATAGGAATAGTAAAACAGAAAAATAGGTTTATTGTGATGAAATAATATATATCCAATCGATAAATGGTAACGTAATACATATCCAATCGATAAATGGTGACATAATATATATTCAATTGATAAAATTACCAAAATATTGATAAACTCGACCTTCCAAATTTTAAGTATATTTTTCAAAGTATTTTGTATAACATTATTTTCAAAGCTTTTATGGGTTTCAAGTTACGTGCTTCTTTCTTTGTATATATCATTCGCATTTTTAATTGTTTCTATTGATCATTTGTTCGAGAACTCTGTAATTCGGTCTAGATTATTGTTATTCATCGCTTTGCGAATTGTTGGTTCCTTCTTATTTTATGTGTCATGATGGTTTTGAGCAATGGAACATTGTGAAGTCTTACTGTCCCTTGTGTATATTATCTCTCTCTCCTACATATGTTACCATCTAACCACAAATATTATTTTTAAATAATATATCTACAATCCAAATATGGCATCACAAGTATAGGAGCGGTCTATTCTGGCACACCACTTGACCTTTGACCAGACATCCCCTAATTACATGATAATCTTATTATTTAATCATTAATATTGTTTTTGGACCATTTTTTAAATGCTAGACGAAATAATTACGCCATTCACGACATCAATTTTGTTTTTAGCCTATAACTTTTGATAACATAAGCCAAATCGTGTATACTACTTAAATTTTTTGTTTGAAAGTAGAATAACTTTTTTTTGTAATTTCTTTTTTTATAGTAAAATGAAAAAAATAGATAAGACATTTGTAATAGCTACGAATAAGCATCCATTTTTTGAAAATCGGTTTAGTTACTTTTGTTTTTAGCCTATAACTTTTGATGTTTACAAACTTGATGTGATGACTTACCACCATAAGACAAGTTGTATATACTACTTAAAGTTCTTTTTTAAGTAGTATGACAATTTAAAATTTTGATATTAATTTTTACCATTGCAAAGCATAATTATCATATATTGTACGATCAGGGGGATTTCAATGACGATTCTGACTAAGTCTAGTTCATTCAGCTTGATTTTTATACTTACAGATTGATCAGAGGTAGTTTAATGATATAGTAATCGATCATTCAAGTACAATATACCCATGATGATTACATTTCATGATACTTTGATGAAAATTTACTTATATTGCCAATCGGAAATAATTAAACATTAAAGAACGAAACAGACAGTGTAAGAAACCATCTAAAATTTAAAAAACTATTTCATTTACGAGAATATTAAATTATATGTTCAAAACGACATATTAAAATATTATTCAAATTGCACGTTTTGTATAACCAAATAGTATCAAAAAAGGACATTCTAAACATCCACATATAAGATATAACATGTAAGAAAATATAACATTTATTGCAAATGAACCATAGAAATTAATAGAAAACACATACACAATGATTACAGTTCATGATAATTTGAAGAAAATTCACTTAATTATATGACCAATCGCAATTATATAACAATATATAACTAAACAGACTGTTTAAGAAACCATTTAAAATTTTAAAAAAATCCATTGTATTTATGACAGACAATTTATGAGAATATTAAGTTATTTGTACAAAACGATAAGTTTGGTTGTCATAATATGTAAACATCAAAAGTTATATAGTCTAAAAACAAAAGTGACTATAAATTTATTTTAAAATAACATATATAATTTATTTTTCTTATTCATTTTTTAACTCTGTTAAATTTCAACGAATTTTTAAATAATTGACACTGACTCAAAGATATTACAAATGTCTTATTTATTTAATTTCATTTTACTATATAATTTTTTTACAATATTTACAATAGTTGTAGTCTCCTAATTTGAAGATTATTTAATTAATAAATAAAATTCTTATTACTTTTTAACTCTGGCAAATTTTTAACCAATTTTCAAAAAATTGCTACTGACGCATAGTTAATTAAAATTTTTATCTCTTTAATTTTACTATGTATTTAAAAATTTTGATTTAATCAACTGTAAATCACTAAAATGTATACAATAAATAAGCACTGACTCATAGCTATTCGGCAGGTCTATTTATTTAATTTATTACATAAATAAAATTCAAAAATTATTTAATCTGCTGTAAATTACTAAAATGTCTAAAACTTCGTTACATTTCAACAAATTTTCAAAAAATGTACACATGGCTTCACAGCTATTCTAAATGTTTATCTAATTAATTTTACATATTTAAAAAATTAATAATTATATACTACTTGCAATTTTTTTGAAGTGGTATAATCGATTGGGCTTATGCTGAGGAGTCATCACACGAAGTTTGGTTGTAATAAGTTGTAAACATTAAAATTTAGTCTAAAAACAAAAATAATGTCATTTTCGTCCTAAATTTTAGAAATGGTCTAAAAACAATATTTTTAATCACATAATAAGATTATAATGTAATTAGGGGATGTCTGGTCAAATGGTGTGCCAGAATTAACCCTTCCTATACTACTAGCTTGTACTCTATAAAACAGTTGCAAGTCGATTTAATAATACAGACAGCTTCCAAATTCATGATCAGACCAGATGATAAAAATAATATTACGTAATTAAGAAATTTCATCAGTATATTTGTACAATATGTGCAACTATGTAGTATAACTTTTGATAGAATACAATTAATTTAATAGTTAATTAAAATAGTCATATTTTGGTTTCCTGAAGTCATAGGCAAAAATTGACATTTGTTTCGCAAATATTACTAAGCGTTAATTTAAACTTAACGGTCCAAAGACACCACAAAAACTAGTATCAATCATAAACCTCACTCTACTTGAAAAACTTTCAACAATAACGTTAATAAGAAATCTACCACATTATCAGAATCAGTGATCTGGGGATTGAGTTCATTCACTTCCCAAGTTGAAAGGCCTTAAACTACCAGTCTAATAATTGTTATATAACATTTCATCTTATTTACATTTTTCCACCTACGTATGATCATAAAGAGATATTGATTAATGAAACAATTCATTGACACGCTTGACAACTCCTACAGAGTTTAGAAATTATGTATTTCTTAGTTTTACTGAAACAATGTAGACAAAAAATTTAAAAAAAACTATAATCACTTATAATTTATATAAATAATTAGTATAACATATCATACAACATTAAACACGAATAAGAAGACGCATTCGGAAATGATACTCATACTGTATTGTTATAAAATTAATTTACAAATAAACACAAAATATCCTATCATCGTTTTGTACATAACACTCACAAAATGCAGAGGATTTCACAATCCTATATTTTACACAATTCTGGTGCATCAGATAAAGCATAAACGAGTACATACGCTTGGTTAAAACAGTGAGTCCTAAAAAATGGGAGCACTACCACATTAGTAGACCAGTCAAACAACAGACCGTTGAAATGTGAAATTACATAAGGTAATGCTTCGTTGAGTTATTCGATAATGAAAATTTTAAAAATAACTGTTAACGTACAGAATCTACCAATGAAAATAAACAATACTATTACTAACAGTTGGTAGAACATATACAAATACGAACATAATAAGAAAAAAATAATAATTAAAACGTAAAAGTGCAAACAATTCTTCACGCCAATCTTTACACTATGGAACCGCAGTCCGTGTGAATTACCAAAATCCGGACATTAAGGTGTTGAGAATTCAACATATGACCATCTGGAGTATACACAAAAAAATGCGACCATCTGGAGTAAACACAAACAAACTTAAAAAAATATGTTAAGCTTTCTGGTCGGTTATTTACTCGGTTTAAAATCGTATTACTTGTAAGTAGTGAACTAGATACTAGACGTAAAATTCAACGTAAATGGACAAAAATAATAGTAAAAATATATCTCACAGAAACAAAAGAAAATTCTGACATATTTTCCATCGACGGATATTATCAAAATAAAATATAGTCACATAACAAATATGTTCTTAATATGTTCTCAAAATAAAATTGAATCGAATAAAATCAGTTATACCAGTTTTTCAATATAATATATACATGTTATGCCAGCTGTGTACCACATAAATGCAGATGATATATAACCTATTAATATGATATAATTAGGCGTCGTATACACATTTGATACTTACAAATGAGTTGCGATTATATAAATTTTATTTCTTAAATAAAAGGATAAACATAGACAATGACGGTGGCATAACGTTATATATATTAAAAAAAAACTGTGCTACATAAGCGATTACCTGAGGTCACATTAAATAGATAAAACTTAACAAACTCAGGTACATGGTATGCAACTGCAGACAATTGTACTGGACGTAACTAAGGTCCTAACAAAATGCACCAACTTATATGAAGACATTGTTCGATATTTTGCGGCATTAGATCATGCCATCAATATACGAATAGATAAACTACATGTGCTTAGTACGCGGGTAACTAACGTAGCATAAATGCATGGAAAAATCAATAGTACAAACAGCCTAATAAATCGATGATATAACTGTGTATAATATATGATAACGAGTGTTTACAACTGAGCTACTATTGCTTACAACTATTGATATGATGTACACACTGTTGATTTCCTTAACACGAAAAAAACGTTAATTTATTGGTCCATATTATATAATATATATTAAGCGCAAAAACACAAAATGGTCTGTTTTATCCCTACTTCTCTCAATATCTACAATTAGGAACATCGTTGAACATGTCCAGACCACGTCAACACCGATCTCCCCTCCGGACACCACCCCCATTCTTGGACGGCGGTTGGGAGGACGCGGCCGGAGCCTCCAGGAAGCTGCACAACATGTTACGCGAGCTCTGGTCACCCTCCATATAGAGCCGCATGCGAAGCGAGGGCAGCGCCGCCTTGGGCAGATGCGAGGGCTCATCCTCATCACTGTCCTCAAAGGCGGGATCACAGGTGGTAGCCGCCGCCGCCGTCGTCGTCAGCTTCTCTTCTACACAGGCGGCAGCAGCGCTGGTGGTGGTGGCAACTGGGACGACGACACCGCCTGAATCACTCGAGGATGAGGCAGCCGCTGATGTGCAGGGCAGTTGATCATCATCACCGGCATCGATGAGATAGTTGCCGTCATCCAGCAGCATTTCAGGCGGCAGAAAGCTGTCGAGGAGGGCACTGCCGGTGATGCTGGGAGGCGGACTCGTTGTCGAGGTGGAGCTGAGCGACCCGGAGGTCAATGGCGACTGGTCCTGAGGCTGGCTGCTGCTCTTGGCCGGAGGTTTAATCATGGCGGCCAGGCTCTTCTTCATGGCGTCCATTGAGGCCTTCATGGCACGGTCGGCAAGGTCCTTGTTGGTCTGGGTGAGGATCTCCTTCGAGTAGTCGCGCAACACCTTGGGCATCAGTTTGGGGTTGAGTGGGCAGGACTTCTTGTGTGACTCCATAGTGTGCAGCGGGCCCATGTAGTCGCAACTTAGTGCACGCCAGGGACAGGCCACCTAATAAAGAAAGGCGATGGTGAGGGGGTGTCAAGATGATGTATAGTGACATGGCCTAAAGGATTTTCAGATACACATCGAAACACAAAAATACACTGCGAAATAAAACATGATAAAAGAGTATCAAGCATAGACTGCTTAGTTATATATAAACCGCGCAGTATTAAAAATTGTGTAACAATAATTGTATAGTATGTACACGTTTAGCAGAATATTTCAAATATACTGTGAATAGTGATATAAACAATACTTCATATTATAATTTAATAAAAAAAAATATATAAACAAACACCTGCATTATTAAATATTATGACATAATGAATAGTATTCATTAATCCAAAGCATTCTGTTTTATCTCTGAAAAGTTAGCTATTTTTATGTTCTGTTTACTGAATATTGCATGCTGAAAGCACAAATATAATATGATGAAAAATTCAGATATATTCATATACATTTGATTTACAAAAATATTTTAACATATTTATTACACTAAAACTTAAAAAATATCATTAAATATAAAACATAGGTAATAATTTAAAAAAGGATGTTGATATACACAAATTGTCAATATATCTAACATACATTTATTTTTTAGATTTATTAAATAAAAATATTTCATATATATGATTAAAGACTATAGATTACATATGAACAAAAAACAAGTTATTATCAATAAGAAAAAGTAAATATTTGAAAAGTCACTAGTAAAGTGGTCAGAAAAAGACAACATTTTCTATTTATTTTGATTTTTTAGCAGATGGCTCTCCCTCATTGGCAATGATTTCATTCACCTGTTTAATATTTATAACATTGTTTGTAATGTTGGCTGCTTCATAGAGTTTCCTCTTTTCAAGCATGCTTTACTTCTTTCTTAATTTTTCGATGTTTCCTATAATTCATTGGCTTTTTTATTAAGATTTTCTAACAATAGTAAAATTTTCTGGTTTTCGTCCATTTTTGACAATCTCCACTTTAGTTTCCTGGGTCAAACAGTGTTTTCATCAATTTACTTTGCTTGTGAGTTGCTTTGACATTGACACTGATAGTCTTCTCAAGTTCTTTTCATCTTCTTATGTTGTGTAACAATCATTGTTGTAGTTTGCCCAGGCCATTGTAGCAAGCTCAAGACCAAAATAAACCCTCTAAAATAACAAACACTGACAAAAAATTGAGGGCACAAAAGATGGCATTGTTTGGGTATTCTGGCTAATAAAAATCGGGCATCTTTTGGAGGACTGACACACTTACAGATTCAATATTTCAAAGATAGAATAGGTAGTTTAAAACTGAGTAAATATTTTCAAAACACAAGAAATATGACTAAGTTAGCTGTATCAATAGTTAAAATGGTTATCGTAAATATGAAATGGATAACATTAATACATAGGTAGTTTTAGAGAGTGATGGTAATAAATCAGGGAAATTTTTGTTGGTTGTTCCACACCCAAAAATATAGGTTGGACCCATATATATAACTGTACCAAAATTAATGGTTCTATGTACAAAAGTATTATTATTTAACAAACTGGTGGACTAACGCATTATATAATCTTGAATTATCATAACTTAATTGTAACTAAATTTTAAATATCATTGTGATGTTTACTATTAAAATTATATTTGAAGTGTTAGTTTGTTTTTTTATATAGATTAATATAAACAAAATATTATAGATTAATATTTTCATTTAAATATACATGTTTAAAAGAAAAAAGAATACATTTAAAATGAAGGCTTTAAATGCTAGAATATAGTATGACAAATATAACTTACAACATAATCCCCTATTATATTTTCAACAATAAAGTCATGATGCATATCACTTTGTTTCAGTTCTCGCCTGTCAAAAGAAAAAAAGAAAATGTAAACAAACTAATCCAATACATTAATATAGTAAAATGTTACCTATCCTCTGGACAAGTTTTATTTTGGTCAATCCATGGAAATATGCACTGTAATATAAAAACACAAGCAAACATCATATATGGTAATTGTTTAATATTACAAAATTTGACTAATACATACATTTTTGCAATAACTATGTCCACAAGGTGCTCTATAGGGAACTTTATAGACTTCTTGGCAGATGGAGCACACCAAATGGGGGCTTACTGAATCAGGACTTAAAAAATACCTGAAATGACAAGAACATTATTTATAAAAAATTGTAAAGTGACATTGTATGATTAAAATAAAAGTAACCACTCAAAAGTTAGAAATATAAAACAAAGGAATATTTTGTATAACTAGTTTTCCTAAATATACTCTGGTAAAACAAAATGGTAAAATATAAATTGAAATAAGACCACAATATAACATAATGATTTACAACTAAAAAAAATACTAGGACAGTATAACAAAATGGTAAAATATTAATGGTATTTAGGCAATGTATACTATCAAATTATCTCATTATATAGAACAATCTGCAATTGAATATAAGAAGAATATTTTTTTTTATATATTGAAGTATTTTGATTATATGTGGATGTCCTGTAGTATAAAAGAAAAGGTATTTATTAAAACGAAAAAAATCACAGTTAACCAGATGACAATAATTTTACAAACTATTTAGTTAGATTTCAATTGACATACCATCTATGGGGTTAAATGCACCATTAGGGAAATTATACCCCCAATGACATGACAATAGAATATTCTATATACATAGAAAGTATTTGAAATGATTTATCAATGTGCACTGATATTTTTAACATCAATCATCACCCTATATATGGGATTGTTAACATCTTACTGGACAAATTATTCATTGTGATTCTGTTAATGATCATTTAGCTTATAAAATGAATGCAAAGCATATGAAGAATTTTAAATTTTAATGGAATCATTTTGAATAATTTGACCAGAATAAATGTTAACAATCCCAACATTAGGGGTGATGATTGATGTCAAAAATATCAATACACAGTGATAAAGCATTTCATATAATTTCTATATATATACAGAATATTCAAAGTAATGTTATGGAATTCTGCAGAATTTCCATCTCCACAATCCATTTATTCTTTTTATTTTGAATTCAACAATCTGTACAACAATCAGTGCTGATGCAAGCTTTGGCTCTAAAATATTGCAGATGCTATAAAATAACACAACAACATTTGGGGTGGGCTTATGGCGAGGTGGCCAGCCGAGCCTCTAATTTGCACATAGCACAAAATTTTTAAAGGTTTTAATACCTAGAATGTATATAAATGGTTGATGATATATTATATTATTTTGTTTGAGAAATTACTTTCATAAGCTGCAAATAAATTTTTTTATATAACATAACTTTTGATTTCATAATTTATTTACATTAGATTAGTTGGGATATGTGTATTATGTACAATATATGTCAGTTATGTTTTAGTTAGGAACAGTTTGTTATTATTAAAGTTTCTTGGGAATGTTTGGTAGTATTTCAATTGCTGCTGCATTCGATTTTCTCTTCAATAATGAAGCTTTCTGTAAAGCAGAAATGTTGCCTTTTCTAGAGCTTTTCATTCAATTATAAAATCAAGAATGAAAACAAATAAAACATTAATTAAAATGTTAAAAAGTCCATACACGATGATGATAAAAAGACAATATCTTTACCCATTAATAACTTCAAATTTCTACTTACTCTTCTTTCTGAGAAACAATCTGATTCTGCTTATCTGAAGCCCCTTGGCCTCTTGGTGTGCATCCATTAGCTCCTTCATTGCTTTTTGTAATGATAGTTCTGCTTCTAATGTCTTTTTGGATGCTTGTTCCTTTAACTTCTCTGCTTCTAATCTTCCCATCTCCAATCAATTCAACTCTGACAAACGTTCATGATCTTTTAGAATAATCATGCAAATATGATTCTCGTCTTCTTCAGCAATCTTCCTTGCTTCAAGCAGCTGCAATTCCTTCTCTCTTTTCTTCTGATCATTTATTTGTGCTGTTCTTGCATTGAGACCATATTCGACAAGCTTTTTGTAGATATGCACATTTTAATGTTTTAAAAAATGATGATCAAATAAAAAATGCAGAAACCTAGAAATATGTAAAAAAATGCACACACTAACACAGTTTTTAACAAAAAACGCAGCTTGTATCAGCACTGAACAATATTATCTTGTCAATTAACTGCCTGCTCCTGTTGAAGTAATGAATCTAACTAACTGTTCATGTAAAACATGCAATACAGTACACTGCCCTACTGAATTTGAAACAAGTAAGTGCATCAAGTTACATAGAAATTACAAACATACAAATTACATAGAACTGTTTTTTGATAACAATTCAAACCACATATAATCAGAAACATACTTGTACCAAGATACAGAGTGGTCTCCAATGCATTTGAAATCAGCACATCAAATTATATAGGAATCCACTAAAAAAATTAAATATATACCCTAAAACAAGGTTCACCCAGACTATAGTGATAATAAGGATTCATGTAGAAGTCATTAAGTCAAGCAACACTCTCCTAAGTTTTGCACCATCTGCCAGAGATTTAACCAATTCTGCTGCTTATGCTTCTTCTGCAATGCAGCAGCTTTTTGCTTGCCTTGGTTGTTCAGCTGCAGAATTATTTTGCTATCTATACTTACAGATATAACCCTCTGAAAACCCACAGATTCTAATAGTGCACAAAATGCTTTCAAAATATCTGCAGCTATCTTATGTCATACTTTTGAGAAATCTTGTTAAGGGATAAGATTTATTAACATTATTACATACTCATCAGTCTTATTGAAACTGTTAACTAGCTCACTTAACAAAGCATATAACATACTTATTCTGAATACAAAAAAAAGCAATGTATACATAAATAAGTATATATGTGGATATCCTTAAATTAGTTCAGATAAATACATGGTAAGTAACAACAATAAATATTTTTAATTATTGCTCTATAAAGTTATTATATAATCAAATTATATAATATTAAATGATAAACATACTGAAAAATAACATATAAAATGAAATGTATAATTTAATATTTTAAAAGTACCTATATAATAAACATATTTTCATTTCATTTTAAAGTTTTTTATTAATAAAATAATCATCAAATTTATTTGCAGTGTAACCACATTACAATTTAATATTTTTCATAATGTATATAATGGTTAATGGTCAAAACATATCCAAGTCGTAAGTTAAAATGACTGGTAAACAATAAGTCATCTAGTAAAGAAATACAGTGACCATTTATTTTCTAAAAGTATGCATATAAAAGACATAACACTATTATACATTTTACCTCATAAATCTGTCTTTAATATGCCATCACTTTGAATTAATTTAATTTTAATTAATTTTGTGAATATTTACCACATTAGATTTTGTTGTTATACCTTTAATAATATATATAATCAAAGATTATGTGGGGATAAATATGGTATTTAAATATAAAAAATGGTTTTTACCAAATTCATGTTTAGTCATGACTCAATTTAGTCAGAAAAATTCAATTTAGTTTAAATTTTTAGTGTTTATAATTAGTGAAAATTAATATATATATAATTTTTCTTGACCTATAATTATATGTTTTGACTAATAAAGAACAATGTATGTTTTAACCTTAGTACATTTTGACTTAGGTTACATTTTAACCTGATACTTAATTATAATAATATACTGACATTAAATTTTTATTAAAATTATAATCTCTATTGGAAAAAAGATTAATCATGTTACAGATAAAAATAAATATATTAAATATAGCTTTTGTGACATAACTGACTGGCAGTACTGTAGTCTGCACAGTGACCGTGGGCTAGAAAACCTTGACCCCTTCACCTATACAAATTTTATAAAATATTTAGGATTAATAAGATTAACCCTTTCAACCCAGATGAAGCATGGCATGATGCATTACACATTTGACTGCGGAAGCTGGATGACGCACGTGTTGCTTCATGGCTTTATTTTTTGTTTTATAGCGTTAAATGAGAACAGAATCATTCCACAAATAGGAAATGATGTTTACTATACCCGTAGGATGTGCGAAGCATCCTCGATAAACACCCGTAGCATAAAAGGGGTATTTTTTTCTATAGGGTAATAGACACTTATGACGTACGAGTATCTCTTGTTTCACGTGTTCT
>JAUZND010069935.1:0-17156 GCA_034780555.1 Coelogynopora nodosa | reverse complement strand
AACCATTATTATTATCACACACTACTACAAATATGAAAATGTTATCCTTTGTGTTTTATTGTTTTCAGTAATGCATCGTTGCAACTACTTTTGTAGTTTTTAATTAAATATAACTAAAATGTTATGCAGTGTAAATATTATTTCAATAAATAATGACTAAAATTTTTTTATTTAGCATTAAAATAAGTAAAAATGAACCTGAGATATTTTTGAAGGTCTGAGATATTATTTTGATTTTGGTGAGTGGCAGCACTGATATATATGTCATCAACGGGCAATAATACTCCTTACATAAAAAGTAGTAATTACATTCATATGGAATTTTGAAACACATCGATTATTATAATTTTCGGATATTTTAGAAAAATTTATGACGTCATGATAAAATCCCACAAAACTATTTTTCAGTATTGTACAATATTTTTTAAACATATCGAAATTAGTTGAAAAAATTATCAACGATATATTCGTAATAGTTATATTTTTAAAATATCACCTATTAAAATTTTATGAATTCATCAATTACTTAAAAAGATATATTTAAAAATAAGTTAAAGAATAATTATTTATTCCAACCATTTGATATTTGTCTATTGAAATTTTGTTTGCCTAAATTTGTTTTTGGAAGTTAGGATTTTCCAGGGTTAGACTGCAACAATTATACGGATATAAATAATAACAGCAGAATTAACAAGGCTAGCAAAATTTCAAAAACAATCTAATAATTAAAATATGGAAGACTTAGAGTTTAAATAATATATGAAACAATGGAAAACTTATTGACTTTATGTTTTAAATACATTATTATAAATTAGTAACGGGAAATATATTATACATCATTCGAAAGCTACGAACACTAATAGCCAAAAATGTTTCCAAATGTCGTAATTACTTCTGTTTTGACATTGAAACTTATACTGTCAGTTAAGTAGTATCGCTATGGCAACAAAAGAGCACGCATGCCTGCAACAACCCACCGGCTGCATCCTCATATTAACAGCTAGCTTCTCCTTGGCGGCAACAGCCGTGAGATTATCGGGCAGCAACTGTCCCTTGGCCAAGAATTGATCCTCGGTGCCCTGGTCCACCAACACCGGCCCCCCTGGGGGGAACCTGGCTCCACCGGTCAACAGCTCACAGGTATCCCACTGGGCCCAGGAGGGACGGCTGTCCTCGCCCAGGTAGCCGGAGAAGGCCTTCTCGCCCCAGGGACAGGCGGAGGGGTTGCAGATGGGGGAGAAAGCGCTCACCGACTGGAAGAGGCCGGGGTTCTTGAGGCTGCACACGAGAGCCCCGTGGCCGCCCATGCTGAGGTTGTGGGAACCAGTCTACAGTCAGTGTTCTTACAGAATATTTGCTTATTATCTTCTGTGAGTAAAAGTTTAACGGAATATCCAGGGAAATAATAATTTTAGGAATATTACATTTTTAACATAACACAATTTTATACTAAATAACGTGATATATAATTAATAGTTTAATTGAAATAAATCTGCAAAAAATATTATGAATGCACTTTATGATTAAAAAATAAAAAGTATACAGACCACCGAATACTTAGCTAGTACTATATAGATTAATGTAGAAAAGTCTATCTTACGCTAAAACTGCCTAGCAAAATGATACTATGCAAGCCTGAAAAATTAATCTAAAAAAACTCTTGGAAAACGCATACTATATAATAAGCAAAGTAATAAATAAATACTATATTACAAATCAATAATAACAGAAACAGTATCTGTATAGCTTAAATACCTATGACCGAAAATGCCTTGTTTCTTAGGATTAACCGGGAAATTCTTGGCGATCACTTCCAACAACTGATAAAAAAACATAAAATGAAAAAGAATAATTAAACTGACTAAAGTTAGCAATTTTAAAAGGGACTCAATAACAACACAAACCAACCTCTTTGGTGATGTAGGAGTACATCTGATAGTTGGTCTTCCAGGGATCTTTCGTGGCATCCAGGTAAAAGCCTGCTCCACTCCCGAAATCGTAAGAGTCGTCTTCTCCGGGAATTGAACACCCACCTAGCGACAAAAAGTAGATTAAACAAGTTCAATTACAATGCTGGCAAAAACATGTGTGGGAAATCACTTATCGACTCAATCATACCGCGAACTGACGTATTAACTAATTAATGAATGCAGAACTACGATTGCGACACTAAATTGATACTCTTTCAATGTAACAGGATTCCACACATCTTTAATAACTCTATTAGTTTAAAGATAATTGTCATATAAAGTGAATCGCAAATGTCTACTTACGAGGACTGGTGTCAGGAGCAACCAGGATCAATCCATGCTCAGCAGCGTACTTCTGGGCGCCCGCTTTAGTGACAAAGTTCTGTTCGGTGCACGTTAATCCTAAGAAATAATAAGAATGCCAATCGAGTATAATGAGTGATATACAGTACTGTTATGGAAGTGGATAGTGGATTCATACATGATACCCTATACATAATGTTCAGACACACTTTTTAAAGCTTGAATTATATTGCTGTTACTTAGAACAACTTCTCTCTAGCAGACATCGTTGCGGTGAATAGATCTGAACGCAGTGTAGGCTTGTTTTTCTCTATTGTGACCTTCCTAAGATCGGAAATGTTAAGTGGCGGGACTGTAGACAATTAGGTGTGACATAGAAATAAAAATAAAGTAAAAAATTAATAAAAAACACTTGATTGCCAATAACAAAATGATAAATTATATCAACAGCTAAGTGGTTTTATTATATTCTGAATAGGAAGCTTAGTGACAATAATAAACACAAAGAAATTGATGAAAATTATATTTATGATAATATGGTAAGTATTGTCAAACTGGAGTATTGTAGTGCCATGTTATTGGAAGAGTGGTAATTTTTTATACGTAAGAATAATGGACACTTACACGACGTATTCAATAAAAATGGATTTTAAAATTGAAAATTATGTTTGCATAAAATTGCAATTAAGCAACTCGTACAAATTACAACTTTCACTAAATAAAAGAAGAATAATGAGTATTAAAAAACTAAACAAACGCAATTGAAGAAAATTATCCTACAAACCTTTTAATTTTTATTTGGTCACTATATAGTATCGACTGCTGTCTTTACGCAACATAATTGGAGACACAAACAAAAGTGGATTACATCATGTTGGGCGTATGCAGGAATCCTTTAGCTTCTTTGTGTAATGGTTTCCTTAAATGTTGGTTGTTTTTTTCTTTATAAAAACGACTTTCTATTAGTAGTGATTACAAATTTAACGTAAATCAACATGGTGACACTAGCAATTGCCATTTTAATTCAAATCTGAATTCATCTATAATTTGTTAACTATATATTTACTTATATTTCTACTGGCTTGTTAGATGCATTACATTGAAAATAAAATACACAAAGGTTAGGATGCTTTTATATAATTTTCTTGTTTTTAGTTCAATTTATAATGCTGACACTATAAACACTATAATATACGAAAAAGTTGTACTCTATATTAAAATATTTTCACTTATTTCATAATATTATGATGATTATACCTTCTTTTATGCTTCAAAAACCAAATCATTGGATTAATTAAATGAAATTGGACCTAGTAAAATTAAAATAACAATTTCAGAAAGTGTATTTTCAAACTGAACTGATGTTTAATGTCATGAAAATTATTTAATATGTTAAAAACAAGGAAACAATACTTTTGCTTAGAACTAAGACTAATGTCGACATCTGTGCTTTGCATATTCACTATAATAGTTTACAAGTATATTAGGATCACATATTCATTACCTGATAAATAGTAGAGTACTGGACACTTATCTTTGTCTGCTTGTGGGGGTAGATAAATACCAAAAGTCATCTTACATTTAACCTCGGTACTGCAATGTAATGAAAACATGTATGTATGTTTACATTTAATACTCCGGTGTACTGTATCATAACACTAATAAATATTAATGTAAAATGCGTATTATTAACCAAGTTGAACACATAAAAAATTATGTGCACCTTTTACTTTCGATGAACTGTTTTACGAATTATAAGAAGTATGGTTATTTTTGAAGGTATTGATCGTATTTTATCATTTAAATTTTAATTGTAAAGTATAAACTAGACAGATAAAAATCAATTAGGATAACACTATTCAAGTCATATATCCGACTATTATCACAATAACTAAATATCTAATTGCCAACATGATATGGAGTACAAGATTGGGTGTCCATCACTATGTTCTACTATAAAGTTTTCTCCTTTGCTTCACTTATATCTAATTTGAATTATATTTATTTTAGAATTGTATAAGTAGTTAAAAATCTAGCTTAATAATAGCTGGGCTTTAACAATATAAGTTTAACAAAACACACCCTAATATAATTCGTTAAAAAAAACTCTGTATAGATATACTATTAAACGGTTCATTAGATGTGTTCTGTATGATAACTACATAATGGCCTAATAATTAGATCAACGAATCAGATTATTAACTAATTTTATATCAAAATATGGAGACTAAAATAACTACTTTTATAAGTGTATTTAAAAGAATATGCATTAGCCTTATTGAAATTATAAATATAATGTAAAGATGTAATAAAATTTATAAAGTACATTATTAATCTAACATAAGCATAGTAGTGAATATATGTATGATCTCATTTGTAATGGTTAATTATTTAAATGTACATCCACATCTCATGGAACAATCATTTAAAAATAATTAAAACTGCCTAAATCTTACAGATATTTATTTATAGTTATTTAGAAAGCTATAAATAACAAAAATATTTTGTTTATAAATTTGGAACGAATATTGAATATAAAGTAACACCAATAGTTACCTCTGGTGTGTGAACACCTTTTGTATTCCTCCAAACATTTTGTTAACTGAAATTTCAGTGAGTTCTGCCATTCTTTGAATTGTAAGGATCTGAAACATTAAATTGATATAAAAAATAAGTTTTTTGAAATAAGTAAAAAAAACATTTGTAAATTGTTCATAGAATACTGTTAGTAAGAAAATGCAATAAAATATATAATAATAAGGATAACAATACTACATATATGGTATAAATTAAGGTTAAAAGTAGTTTTGTTTAATTATAATTAATATGCTTGCAAATCTGTTATACCATCTGTAGCTTGTAGATTTTTCAGAAGGCTGTTCTAGGTATGACATAAACTTGCATAGATCATTATTTAACAAAGTCCTTTTTTGGTCACAATGCTTCTGGGAATATACACTGCAGCAAAGGAATGTATCCATTATTCATGTTCTTCTTAATTATTGAAAATTAAGGAAGAAAGTCCACCCAGATTATATATTTTATGCATCTATTTCATATAGTTTGTCTTTTTCATTATTTAAATCAAACTCTTCTAGTCTATAATAATTTCACATACATATACTCTCTAATATGGAAAAAATTAAAAACAGTTGATTTAAATTGAAACCTATGGCATTAAAATATTAACGAAAATGATATATTTAATAAATAATTTTAAAACTATCAATATGTATGTCAGTGTAAGATACACATACATTTGGATATATACGTAAAAGTATAGAAATTATTGTTTATTAATTTTTTTATAGATTTTCTAGTCTATCCTTAACTATATATGTATAACAATAGTTATATTGGCTATATACATTAAAAAGTATATCTACAACTGCCCTCCCCCCACCATGGTGACACCACTTTTAATACATATGTTAATGTATATATAATATATTTGTATTTTGAGTCCCATTCATCTATTAATTTTGTTACTTAGACAAGTTAAAAGATTAGAACACCATATAAACAAATGATTTTTTAAAGTTTATATTGCAAAATGATATAAATAGATTAAGTTAATACACTAATTTCTAATTGTAGTGTCAGTGGTGTGCCTATAATTCAGAAGTTTATGGTGGTTACATCAAGTGTTAATACTTAGTGTATTTTAATCAAATGAACAAAAATGATTACAAATTTTGATAAATTGAATGTGCATGTGATGAATCATAATAATCTCACCCATAAATCCCAATCTGCTCTATTTTAATTTGCTATTGTGCAGGTCTTTGAAGCTACCCAGGAAAATTTGGTTGCAAGGAATCAATTCAAATTAAAGCTCTCAAAGCAGACAATTGTGGTGAGGCAGAACTCATTTCTATATATTTATTATAAATTGTCAAATGAAACCATAAAAACACCCAAAAATCTGTATAGAAAGCATGCAGTACTGCATTATTGATTAAATATATATACTAACAAAATATAAGTATGAAACATATAATATATTTATGGAATATGAAAGGTTTTTATTATATATGGCAAATTGTTAATAATGTTCAATGTTTGAAATGTGTAATATGAAAAAAAACATATTTAAAGTAAACAAATAAGGGTAGTATGCAATTTTACACTTGAATATATAGCATTCCTTTGTAATAGGTTCCTTACTATGTGTTTAATATTATTTATAAATACAGAACATACATTATAATATTATGCATTATTCTTTAAAATGATAGTACTATTTTTCACTACTTAGTGAAATTACAAATATACACATGTTACAATGATGTTGATTATGCCACATTAATTGCATGAAACAAATGTATACATATTTGATCTTTATTAAAATTATGTAGGTCTAAATAATTAATAAGTCTTTTTGACCCTACCCAACAAATAGATAAATAAATATTTACTAAGTAAGTATAAACAAATCAAACAAGTACTAGTGTATATACAAATTTGAATTAATATAGTGTATTTAACACTTTCCCTTCAGCCTATGAGCATTGCTTGTAGGTGTCACTTATATCGTATCAGCGGCATATGAGCAATGCTTGTAGTGAATAAAACAGGCACACAGGTAAATTTGCAATGCGCCGCTGTTCATTTCTGTTCATACAATGATAGCCGCTGCTTGATACTTTATGCGGCGACCGCCTAGATTCATTGATTTATAATCTGGCTGAGAGTTAACAACCAATCAACTTGCTTGATTTATTTATCAGTTTGCAAGTTAGGTACTATATAGACAGATGTGTATTTGATGTGACTGACTGTTTATTGATTGTCACTGCTTATTTATTGACTTGCACACTGATTGTTTATTTGGTTAATTGGATAAATTTATTTATACTTAGAGATGGCTCAAAGACTCAAACGGTCTAATACCATAGATCCAGATATTTACAGTGACATGGGTTGTCGACAAACACATTATCATCAACCAGAGCAGTTGCTAGATTCTGATGAAGATTTTGCGGAACATGAATCTGATAGTACATATGAGTCCAGCAATGATTCTGAGTCAGATGAAGACATATTAGCACAACAACAAGTCATACAACAACCTCCACAGCCCATTAGACATCCTCATGTGTGTAGAGAAGAGCAACTGAAAGTTGTAAAAAAATAATAAAAAAAGTAAAAAATAAAATAGAAATATGAAAATTAATTAACCGCTGGTAGAAAATCTGACATGCACTTTAACTGAAGGGAAAGGGCTAATGGACATTGTCAGTGTATTAAGGTACCATAAGGAATATCGCTTTGCTGAAAGCTACCTATAAAGTTTACATACATTCTGTGTCAAAACATGAGCATGTGGCTAATTTTTTATCCTTTTACAAATATATTATATTGGGAACTTTGATACATAAATACTGTTGCCACATTTTTTAGCATCTATTTATCCCCAAATTTAGTATTTTTTTAAATGGAACAAATAATATATTACCTTTTTATAGAAAAATTGCTGTCCTGATAGAAGTATTCCCTCTTTTTAATGACATCTTCGATTTGTCTTTGATATTAGAAATAAATGTTAAAGAAAATAGGTTTATAATTTATCTTACTAATTAATAGTTTATTCACCCCGTTAAGAGTACCAAGTCCTTTCATTTTAACTAAAGCTATGACCTCTTTATTACCATATTTAGTCCACCTTGGCCACTGCAGCCCAATAAACTTTTAATTTCTTGTATTTTTTCGTTTTTAAGTATATAATGTTAAAATTCAATGACAATTACTAGAATTACGTCCACTGCAACATAGTATACTTAAATCACTAACTAATTATGTGTAATATAATTTTTGCTATATTTAAATAATTTCTGCAATGTTAATAAGCTGGATATAGTCCACCTAATTTAATGCTGGTTATAATCCCCCTTGGCCGCTTCTGCCATCAAATCTTACCAATCGATATTTCATATATTGATGTAGTGGTATATCAGCACATAAAGAGACCAGGGGAGTGAAGTAAAAGGATATAGTTCAGGAAAATTATAGAGTGGTTGCATTGTATTATTGATAGCTGTATGACATTTGAATTGAAGACATCAATATGTTTTACTTCTGATTGGTTGATTCTACATAATATTTCTGGAATATCTAAACAGATGAAATGCAAAGTCTTTCTCCCAAATAATTACTTTAGTTACAGTTACATTATTGATAATGATAATCATTATTTAAAACATATTTATTTTCCTATATTACCTAAAACGATAAAACTCTTTTACAATAAAGTACAACTATATACCTAGTTATAACTACATATATTTTAGACATTTTATAGAATATTATTTTATCTATATTTTTAGGTACTATGTATTAAAAACTTAGAAGACAGATAATGCATATTTAATTTACATGCTATTTTGGAAGTATTTTTGATAGAAATTCGCTTGTTATTTTACAATATATATAATATATATTATACATCATATAATGGCGCTTCAGCCAAGGCAGACCTAAATGTTACAAAAACAAGCTGATCTAACTAACATTAAAGCATTATTTACATTGTTGGTTCTTGAATTTTCCTTCTATTTTTTAACTATTTTGACAATATTTTAATTTTTTATATTCCATTGTATACAAGCAATATTGGTCTGTTTATTTTCAAAATTTTCATTTGTTGTTTCATAGTGTTTTTGGGCATCACTACCAAACTAATTTTTCAAATTTTATTTTCTATTGAATTTTGCCATGACTATTTTTTTGCAATATAAAAATAATATGGTTTTATTTCATTAATAATATCTTCCATTTCAATAATACATCCAGTATGGTTGCACAATATATTATCAAATATGACATTAAACATACAGAATTGTTCAAAAGGTTAGATTAACATTAGTTGGCGAGGGACTAATTTTAAATTGTTTATAATGATCAAAAGAAGGCAAATGGAACACTTAACCAAATTCAATATGTCACAATTCTTAATTGAAATGCTCAGATTTGAAGAAAAAATTATATTAAGAAACTAATTTCACTTTTCAATTGTACGTTGATGTAGCTTCCTGTTTATGGATATTATTACCGATAACAGTATGTCTGTAATGTATTACTAATAAATTAGAAGATTAAATACATAATTTTTTTGTTGATATTTATTTGCACTGCATATTAGTAAAAACATGTCGAAATTAATCTTTTATAATTTACTTTTGTCAAGATGAACAATTAAGTGGAAACCTTCATTATAGTATCATTTTGAGAACTCTTATATAGGGTCCTTGATATAATAGCTCTTATATACTATAGGGTTTTGATACAACAGCTATGTGTGTATAAATTACGTCTTACTTGACACCTGCGCTTTAATGTTTTACACTTTCAATACATTTTGGGCCTTTACCTGTCGGTTGATTTGCATGTAGTTTAATATCCTTCTGTCTCTGGTCTTCAGAACGCGTCGGCTTCGCGGCAAAGCTCGTAAGTACGGCGTGATCGAGACGTCTCTGGACACTGACACTCAGCGCTTGCGCGTTTCGGACGATGAAGACGACGAGAATACCATCTATGAGGCGGCGAAAGGGAAGGTTAGGAACACCTAGATGTCGATATAGAGGCAGACATTCCAAGTATGAAGACTGTTCGTTCCCATGACTACTCAATATTGCCTACATCATCACATTGTTTGATTTCTAATGAATGCATCTTGTACGCTTTTCTGCTGTGGCTCTCGATGCAATAATCTTCCAATCATCGCACACATAACCGGTTTTTTAGATGGGTGTAACATGACTATTCATTATTTCTGGAAAATATACATTCTATGTGGCTGTTCAGCTGATAATAATCCATTTTGTATTGTTGTTTATCTGTTATATTGTATTTTGGTCAATGGTTTATTTTTTTATTTTTTTGAATAAAAATATTCAACTTACTTCAGAAATTTAGTTGTCTAAATTCTCTTATGATGTTAATTTGTTTATAGATCTGACTCCTTTTTTACATATATACCTGATTTCATATAGACTGAGATTTCAAAAATATATTATAACCGTTTATGTATTGTGGTATTTGATTCATCTTTATTTATTGTAACTGGTTTACATTCATTGTTGCTGTGTATTCTACAGAATTCCATACTATGTGATGTATAGCTATTATGTTCATTTGTTCTCTTACACATAACTTTTTTGGTGCTGTTATATTTTTGACAATGGTGTTTCTTTATTTTTGTCTTCATTCGTGTATTGTATCATTATTTTTATTGTGTGTATAGACATTATCATTTACAAAAGTCATCGTATGAATTTTGCCTTTGTTTTCTTTGATAATAAAAACATCAGCAACTAATTTCTTTTATATTATACTTATATACACAAAAGGTAGGTGTGGTTGTCCGTAACAAGCTTACTTAGAAATAACCGTAATCTATATAGCAATTCTGCTTCAACTAAAAAAAACTTGTAAATGTGATAGTATCTTGTGAACTCGTATGTCACTACGAAATTAATTGTTAACTGCTAACTTAATCTTAAAATTCTCACAGCGGTGATTTCGACCCTAAATTTGAAGTAAGCATTTAGTTCCTATAAAAGTGTGTGGTAGCAGCATAATTCGGTTTTTCAAATGGTATATCACTATTTGAAAATATTGCTTATGTAGGTCGTAAAATCAATTTAATATTAGATCTAAGTTGAACTATAGTACAAAATAAACGTTTTGTACGTTTACAACTTATCATAATAATAGCTCAATCATAAATTGAAAGCCCAACTGTTTTTTAAAAACTTTAATAGAAAATGGGTCTATATATACAATGTTTTAGTTTAATCACAACAGTGACTGTATGTTCTGATCCCAGTAAGCAAATTCTTTCAGTCCAACGAACATAATTTAGTCTGACTTCACTAGCGGCACAAGCAGTTTGTGAGTGCCAGGGTCACATGAATTTGGTGCAGCAATCCAACTGTAATACATCTGCCCTATCAATTTAATTTAACATTAAAAAAAGTTTATTTTTTATTAGAAAAGGTACCAGGCCATATGTCAAATGTTAAGGGGGGCCGTTGCCTTCACTGGCGCTAATTATTATCTATTATTTTTGTGTACATTCGCCACCTTAATCGACGTCAAAATTCAATAATATGGCAGTTTTGCTGAAATAACGTTGACTCCTTCTTCTTTAAAATATTATTTTATTCGCATCATTTTTATAAAAACATATTGAAATAATAATTATTTAATTGTCAAATGTATGTAAAAAATTAATAATTTTAATATGTGTACTATTTGGTTATATAAAATGGATTATATTTTATTTAATATATAAATACGTATAGGTCTATAGGTACAATAGTATCTGACGTCTGCTAATATATATGTATCTAGGCTAAAACATATACGCACACATTTTAATTCACTTAGATGACTTCTTAATATATCTTCAAGCACCTAGGCTATTATACAATATACTTAAAGCCTATATAATAGTTGCTATGTTAAAAACATAAATAAAATTTAAAACTTTGAAATTTGAAGAAAGAAAAAGTAAATATTACATCATCATAAATTGTATGTCAATATAGACGGAAAGCGGAATTGCGTAATGTTATAACTCAAACGTGAAATTTTATATCGAATGAATGCAATTATAATCCACGACTGAAATAAAATATTGAGTTAAATATAAGTAGCCTAGATATGATACAAATAAATATACTCAGCAATGTAACCAGTAAAAAAATAAAAGTGTTGTTTGTATTGTATTGCATAGTGTATAATGTGTGCATAGTGCGCATAGTATTACGCATAGTGTGCATAGTGCATAATGTATCTATTAAAAAGTGTAATCCATGGAATACAATATGCACGACAATTACTAGCATGTAGTTATACAAAAGTTGTAGTAGCATACAAAACTATGTCAGTTAAAGACATTAATTTTATAGTTGGGAAAACATGAAAAACTTTTTTTATATACTATCCTATATTACATGTCAATAATCGTATTCAGCCACAAACTATCCTATAATAGTCAGCATTGTTTTTGTTACTGTAGTTTAGAGCGTATATATACACAATTAAAAATATTAGATTATTTTAAAAATACTTTAATTAAATAAAAAGTTATTGATATCCTAAAAAAATTTCAAATGAATACAGGTCATAATTATATAATGTTATGTACCTATATAGAAATGATGTAATTTCAATATATTAAAATAAACACGTTTTGTTTATTTATTTTGAAGAGATTTTTTGAATATTTAAATTCGCATTTTTACGGTGCGATCTACAATGCAACATTTTTCAAAAGTAGTAAATATGATGTAACGTCATAAATATGAATTTAAAAATTAAAGTTGAATTTTAATCGATAATTTAATGTAGCCTACACAAATATACATTTTTAAGCACTTAAACAATATATATAGTATACTGTCTATACGCTATTTAAATATAATAATACTTATAGTATATTACTTATTATACTTAAAAATACTTATATTGATGCAACAAAAAGGTTCTACATTATACTAAAGTATATATAGTAGCTACTTTTAGTTTAATATATGTTTTTATATGAAACCATTTTTTTCGTGAAATAACAATTTACATTGTAAATTTTAATGTCCCTTTTATTTCATTTTTTAAGTTGGAGGAAACTTTGTAAATATTGGTGGGGAAACAGGCACAAACGAAAGAAATAGTGGTCTGGTGGAATGTCAAAAAATGTTTATTACATATATTTACATAGCCTATATTGGAAACCTCCCTTCACAAATCTGAAAGTGTATTGTGTTTTTTAATTACATGCTTGACGGAAAACTAAATAATTACGTTAATTGTGTAATCCTTGAAAATTTAAATTTTTAAATATACAGCATTAGAAGGTATATTTAATTGGAAGTCAATGAAAACCGAATGCAAAATTTGAGAATATGGTATTTTTAGGCTAACATCGTTTGAGCACTACATATATATGTTATACGTATACATTATAGTAACTGTCTAAATATATATATATATATAAGGTAGACTACAAGCCCTGATCCTGATAAGTTTTTCTATTAAATTAAGATATATATTAAGATAATATTATATTAAGATTATTACTTAGATATCTGAAATTAAATGTCCTAGCCCGTTAAAACAAACAAATTCAAATAATTATTTCTTATTAAAAAGTGTAAATCACTATAAAATCTGTATAATACCTACATAATTCTTGAAAAAGAAAAGAATACTCACTTTAGACAAGTATCAATCTAAATCGTTTTCTATTTGAAAAGGTTTCCAGATAGAATACTTATTACGATAAAGTGGTCATATTTATAGTATTATAAACTATAAGTTTGAGTAAAATATACATAATGAAACATGCAAAATGTAAGCGTATTACATAGGCCTACGTTAATTTGTGTTAATTACATTATTCAGTTTTGACGCTATGGAGAAGCAGGGTGTCTCCAAAGCTAACTACCCATTCATTCATAACAGTATAGCAGCAAATATTGTGAAAAAAGTTTATTATGTTATCGTTCTTTTATATAAGTATACTTTAAATTATAATTAACCCTTCGTCCGAATGCATATTTTGTAGTGTTTGCTTCGTGGATGGGGTTACCCCCCCTGCAAAAACAAACGTCATAGCGTCCGATTAAGTTGAAATTTAGTATACGGATAGGATACCTTCTAAAGACTTAGCGAGTTATTTTTATTTTCGAAAAAATTATTAATTAGTATAATTTTTATGACCTGATTATGTCATAAATCCAGTTTAGGAAAACACAAGAAAATAGCCATATATATATATCATATATTATAATGACCCATATCTGCTATAACTTTTGATCAATTCAACCAATTTACTAGATTCTTTTTGCATATGATTCCCGATCAAGAGATCTATATAGTTTTGTATATTTTTATTATTATACTACTTATATAAATAAATAAGCTATTATAAGTAGTAAATGTTATTTGAGTAATTTTTAAATTGCCGCTTATTTTAATAATAAATTTTATTATTAAAGTTAAATGTATATATTTTACGATAAACTTATTTATTCTATTATTGTTGCAAGTTTTAGTTCCTAATATCATCGGCAAGTAAGCTTATTTAATAATATTTTAACTTACTTATATAAATATATTATATGTATATATACATGTAATAAATTGTAAATTTTATGTATAATATATATATATATATGTATTATAATACTACGTACAATATTACAATTTATTTTATATGACAACCTAAATTTAATTTTTTTTAGTATATGTAATGTGTATAGATGAGCGCAAATTCGTATAAAATTTTCTATTAGAATACTATAAGACTACCAAAATAGATGTACATAAAACTAAATCATTTAATGTTAAATAAGAAAATATGTATATAGGGCCTATCGCAATATGACTTAGAGCCCGACTTAGATCACCTTTTTAAATAAAAATCGCATAAGCCACAAATGATAGAAAAAATGAGGGTGTGCAAATGATACATGATTAACCCTTTAATTTCTCTGTCACAATAAATCCAATATAAGTATAATACTCAGAAATATATAAATAAAGATTAAATATAATTTTGAAATTACTTCGATTAGTTTAGAATAAAATTTCGAAATATATATATTTTCATTAAAATTCTTACATAAATCTTGTATAAACATATTCTTATAGTCTAAAATTAATTCTGCACCAGGCTATAGGAGGGGTTCTCATAATGACCCGCTTAAATATCTTCAAATCGGTATGGGTCATATGATTATGTAGATGAAAGAATTGTTTCTCAACCTTTTCCAAAATGTCCAAATCTTTCAATCATGACTATAATAAAATAGGCAAAATGAAAGTTCCAACACAATATCCATATTTATAATAGTTTCCAAACTATATATATATATATGTCACCTTTAAAAACTATCACTTCAAAATAGTTCTAAGCACAAACTATATAATATAGGATATAATATAACAAACATAACATATATATATATATATTTATGGAACTTTCAACAATCCACTGGTGGTCAGCGCAAAATCGCAGTCCCATACAAAACTTCTAGGAGAGCACGTGGCTGTCCAGTAATCAAGAACAAAAGGCCACCACGTCCATTCCTGTCAATTGACTGAGTGTTACAGTATATCCATAGACGTTGAGTATGTCTGACAGAACATTGGGCTAACAGCTCTAATTACCGTCCAGAGGTGGAGATGTTTAACTGCGGATATTATATATGTCTTAGTCCGCACCCCCATCCATATATTTAGGGACCTTTTGCCAAAGCGCACTGAGAACTGTTGCTATTGTTTTATGCTTGGGTATTGAAGTTGAAATGATGGTCGTAGACAATAAGATAAAAGGATTAGACGGTCATCATTGTAATGGGCTCAAATCAAAAACCGGACAATTACGAAAAGTTGAATTCTGCAATTTGAAGATTTGACTCCTTTTAAAATAAACTTCACCTTTTATTCCAAATGCAAGAGAACTTTCAAAATAATAAAATCTATAAGGCAGCAAATAACATTAAAAAAATGTATGAAATAATAACCGTTTTTACAGTACGTACAATTTTTTAATGAGTATTTATAAATGTATAAACTACATTTTTAGACACAAATTTTTATATAGTCTTCCATTGCAAACAGCTATATAGCCTATACATATAGGTCACACATATTTAGGATTTCATTTTTCCGGTATAGTGATAATTCATTAGAGTTTCTCTGATAGAGGTGAGAAATATATATTCGTTCCACGACCGTATATATTATACATATTATCTATTTAGAGATGATTTGATTTTAAAAATGTTTAAAAAAATTATTCAATTTTGAAATTTAATTATATATAAAAAGACACTAAAACATGCTATCATTCAATCAATTGTTATAAAATATATTGATTCCGGACAATTGCTAACCGGGAGAGTGCGGATTATAATTACACACATCCTTTCAAGGGATATATAATGTAATGATAACAGTTAGCGATATTATAACAAATACATTTTGATATATTATTAAAAAGTATATTTTAAATATCTCATCTTCATTTATATATAGAGTTTAGCATTTGACAACAGCATATATTGCCAAAATTCCCTTTTATCACTTTTTATTAATACAAACTTGTTTATTACCTCATTGTTACCTCATTACCAATTAAACAACATACTTCAGATTTTGATACCTACTTTTAAAATAAGTTTATACATAATTATAGATTCAATAAAGATATTCGGAATTTTTCAAAAAGAAATATCTAATAATTTAACGGATATTTAAATTTAGTCTCAAATATAACTTTTTAACAACTGCTAAGGTCATAACATTTTAACATTTAATTTATAAATTGAACAAAAAAAAACCATAAATGAATATTAAGGGTAATTTGTTGAAACTATATATAATATATAGGTAATGAATTTGAAATTAAAACAACAAATATGTAAAAAGATCTTTTAGAATAGGAAATCAATATGACGTCACTTCTAAGCAACATCAATATTGTTCTAACAAGTGTTCTAAAAATACTTTAATCAATTATTTAACCCATGTTTGGAAATTTTTACTGAATCGGATGTAAACTTTTAGTAGGTACTGTATATATACATATATAGTGACCGTATAATTGCTCACCACAGAATCTTTCTTATCGGACAGTTGCTCACTGGATGCAGTTGCTCACCTCACAGTGCAGCTCACTGGACGCAGGACGCAGTTTCTCACCGGACAGTTGCTCACTGGACGCAGGACGCAGTTGCTCACCGGACAGTTGCTCACTGGACGCAGTTGCTCATCGGACAGTTGCTCATCGGACAGCTGCTCATCGGACAGTTGCTCATCGGACAGTTGCTCATCGGACAGTTGCTCATCGGACAGTTGCTCATCGGACAGTTG
>JAUZND010069924.1:0-15975 GCA_034780555.1 Coelogynopora nodosa | reverse complement strand
TTTGATTATTTTGTGAAACGCTTTGATTATTTTGTGAAACGCTTTGATTATTTTGTGAAACGCTTTGATTATTTTGTGAAACGCTTTGATTATTTTGTTGTTCAAATTGAATAATCTTACAATTTTTCATTTTCCAAACATTGAATAATAAATGAATAGTAGAAGTTTCGTCAACAAAGCGGCGGTATTCAGAACTCTGAATGAAAACTGTGACATTATAAACAATAAAAAATTAAATGAAAATATACAATAAATAAACATAATTTTAATAAATGTAATAAACAGAGTTTCAAATATTCATTGAATCAGAAAAGTAAGGAGACTATTTTAATATTATGCAAAAAAATAATAGTATTTTATTGCTTATATATAGCTAAAACTTTAACGAATTAAATCAGTAATATTTAGAAGACATTTAAAAACTTTGGGTTGTAAAAGTTCCATTTAAACAATAAAATATAGAATAACATAAAATATCATATTTGTAACGTAAACAATATAATATGTTTAATAAAATGTTATCATTAAATTACGGATAAATCATTTTGGTTCGTATTTTATTCAATTTTATATCGAAAAATGCATTGATACACAAATTATAGCGTATGTATTTATCTGAAAATTAAATGTTTGATTCTATAATTTTTAATTTACTACATAGGCCTATTTACGTTATTTATTCTTGATTGGATAGAATATTTCTTCTTGATTGTATAAAATATTTCTTCTTGATTGGATAGCATATTTCTTCTTGATTGGATAGTATATTTCTTCTTTATTGGATATCATATTCTTCTTGATTAGATAGCATATTTCTTCTTGGTTGGATAGCATATTTCTTCTTGTTTGGATGGCATATTTCTTCTTTATTGTATAACATATTTCTTCTTGATTAGATAGCATATTTCTTTTTCATCGGATAGCATATTTCTTCTTGGTTGGATAGCATAGTTCTTATTGATTGGATATCTTAGTTCTCATTGATTGGGTCGTACATTGTAATTACTAAAAAAAATATATATATATTAAGATATGTTGGAATGTGATATTTTAGATAGCCTAATACACATGTTTTGTGTTTGAATTTAACAAATTTTAAGTTTTCGGCAGTTTATATAATATTCATTTATAAAATATTTACATATTTAACCAAATAAAATAACAATAGTTTAAGTCTATTTACGTTAATTTGCTCGGGGTCTTATTTGACTGCAGTACGTTCTATCAATAAAGTTACAATTTTTAATTCAATATTAATGTTTTCGGTTTGTTGAACTAAAATAAATTGTAAATATATACTTGTAAAAGTACAATATAATACTTTGTAATACTGCATATTACTTAAGACAACAATATCAATAAATAATATCTCACTCCCCACAACACTTTTCGTCTTATTCTTTCCCAAATTCACTCTCTATTGTATCTCTCTCTTTATTTAGTATTAATTTGTAATTTGTAATTTTGTATTAATTTGTATTATTACATTTCAATAAATCTGTTCCATATTAAAATATCATAAATCAGAATCACTTATAGTGACGTATTACTCATAATTGGTTTTAGTGGTGCCAATTCCTTCTACATTCAGATTCGCATCGCATTTTGCAGAAAATAATATTGCTGAGTGTAATTTGGTAGAGATATAATATTATACAAAAACAAATTATGTTATTTCACTACAATTAATAAATCAATATTTTATTCCATTGACCATCTGCTTTTCAAATTAATACAGGTCATAAATTTATAACATCATTTGAATCTAAATGAAAAAATAACATGAAAACATATAATTGTATGGGACCACTCGCTGGAATATAATTACTCATTTTCACGATCGGTAACATTAAAATTAAAAAGTTTATAATCGATGAGTTGTAACTTTTAAATGATTACACTTTTTTGTCATTACAATGAAGAAATGCGAAATTAAATTTTTTTGAATAAACTATTTTAATTATTATACCAGTTTAGTACATTTTATATTATTGTAACACGTCGTTTCACAAATGGAATTTTTATGTTGATACTCTAAGCTATCGAGGTGCGGTTAGCACTTTAAATAGTTCACAGACATTTTGCTAAAAAAAATTAAATAATTATATTTTTAATAAACAGTATGTAAGTACATTATTATTATTGAGTTAACTTCCTTTAAATATTGAAAATAAATATTTAAAAATATATTTACTTATTTCCCTATCGAACTTAATTATCCTTCACATATCGTTTATTAGAATTATAGAACTATTGAGCAACATTTTGTATGAACGTATTAATGTTAATAATTATTAACTTTGAGTTCTGTAAATAAATTGCCTTCCATTAAACTTACATTAAATTATGAAAATGTTCTTCTTGATTTTTAACATTTTCGAAAGGCCATTTACACTATGTAATATACAATAAATATCAACTGAAACATACGACTAATAAGCGGCCCGTAACAGTTCGATTAGTTTAATCAAAACTGTCAGGAGACGTTGGAGACCGCAATGCTTAAAATATAATATATTAGCAATATATATAATGCTTCAATCAGTTCCTTCAATCAGTTCCTTCCAAGTCATCCCTTATGAATTCCACAACAACTGAATTCTAATTTTTAATTTAATTTTTAATTTGAATTTGAGCACTGGCTGCAGCGGTGCCCCGCTTAGGCCTATGCGAGGGCCATAATCTTCGGTGGTCCCAACCCACCTTTGTCCGAGTTGATGGGCAACCCGTTGGCGGTGCTGACGTTTGCACGGCTGGGCCTGGCCCGGGCGTGACGTGCCGCCAACAACAACAACAACTGATCTTTCATTAATTGGTTCAACTATAATCGACACATTAACTAATTTAAAAATAATAATAAGATAACTTCAGTTGAAGATGAAATTAATAAAGTTATGACAATACGGAGTATTATTTGAATTTTAGGTCCATTGTTTGGAATAAAACCATAGCATAATATGTTATATGACGATTAAACAATATTCTTATATATCATATTTATTATGCCGTGGAGAATTATATGAAATACACAAAATACGTATTTGTTTTAGTTTTAAAGTAGACTGTAAAGGAATATAATTGCATTTTTTAAGGCAAAGGAGATTTGGAATACATTAAATACGTTGATATTTTTGTGTTCAAATTAGGCTAAAAATATACAATATATTGTAAATTTAGGCATATGAGATTTGAAATACATTAAAAAACTAAGATATTTATACTTCAATTTCGGTTAAAAATATATAAAATTATTAACTAAATAATATAGTTCACATGTCCTGTTTTTTATTAATAACATCCTAAAATCCTGTAAGTTAATAGGGTCAACTTTTTCTTTGCGGTTACAGATCACAATTTGGAAATTTTGCGTTGGCTTGTTTCTATTCTAACTAAATAGAATTTTAAATAAAGACAAGCAATATTCACTTGTGGGAAATGCATAAGAAAAACCACAATAACAGTTAACATTTTTATTACAAATATTACAAAAAATCCGAGCTCTCACCTTTCATCAAGAAGGCATATAATCATGGTGTGAAAAATTACGAAGGGTGAAAGCTCGAATTTTTAAAAATATTTGTAATAAAGAAATTACTTTTATTGTGGTTTTTCTTTTGCATAAATAGAATTTAATGCTATATTTATTTTTCGTAAAAATTTGCATTACTCTCCATTGCATGTTAAAAATACGGGTCGAATAACTAAGAGATCCCTAAAAAATACAGTTTTTGCCAGTTTTACTATAAGTTTGTAGCATCTCTTAACACCGTTGATCATAAAAACAAGTGAGGGTCACTTATTGTAAAAAATTCAAAGAAAAAAACCAAAATAAATTTAAAACTTTATTCCAATTTACAAAATAAACTTCGATCTTTCGCCTTTCGCCATTGTTACCATGATTATGAGTTTTTGCCGAAATGCGAAGGTTCGGAGAATTTTATTGGTTTTTTAACGTACAATTTCATCGTGTTTTTTTCTTTGAACCCATAACAATGAAAATTCACCAGTGTGAACCTGTCCCCATATACTACATGAAATAAGTCACAACGCGCGTGAAACCAAATTCTAATAATTTGTTACACTATAATTTGTTTTCACTATATATGTTGAGTGTTTAAATTATTATGACTTGAAGTATGTATAATAGACATAAAAGTTAAATTTAATTTGAAGTTTACAATTAGATCATAATGTTGAATATATTTATTAGTAGCGCGATATAGCAATGCCTAAATGTTTTTACAATATTTCCATATTTTACACTAAACATGCAAATGAATGAGTAAATTATAGTAGTTTAGAAGTAGTTTAATAATAAAGTAATTTGATACTTAAAATCTACTGTTTTTTTATTTACGTGCTGTAGTATATTTATTATTACTTAGTGTATATTGAATATAACACCATGCAAATAAGTTTCAAAATCGAAATTGACGATTGTAAAAACCTAAAAGAATCTAAAGCAAGTTCTTGTGGATTCAGTAGAGCTGTGGTTAAAAAAACGTTATACAAATAACCATGAATTAATCAAAATATTATTTATTATTTAATTATTCCTTCAATTTTGGTTTGATTAACATGATTTTAAACGAGATCGTTTTATTATTGAACTTTGTTGTAAAAATATGTCCTTTTTGATAGTCTCAATATTTTGTTCGATGATAATTCTAATTAATAGAAGGCTATAATAGTTATTTTTACCCTTTTTTAATTGCATATTCTGCTCATAGAAATAAATTGATTGATTTCAATGATGACGTCGTCTGATAAAACGTACACAGTAGAATCAATGAATAAATTAATAAACCCCAATCTATGGCTACAGTCAAATTCCTGCTTAATTAAAAAATTTATCTACGAAACGATCACATTTCACTGATGAAATGCATTAAAAAGGTCAAACCTTATAAACTTGAGTGAATAATAAACCTTATAATCAGATTAAAAATCTGATAACTTTTTTAATAGCGTATGTCAATTATCAACTGATTTTAGTATAAATTCTCATACTTACAATGTTAAATTGCTTACTTTATAGCAATGCACGAGCTGATTAACCGCTTGAAATAATTCGAAGAACTATATATAGGTAATCTTTTTTGATAAAAAATGTAAAAATTAATTTATCGGTTAAGTTAATTCAGTTGAAACATTATAGAGAAATTAGAAAAATGTCATGGATATCAAAAACTGGTTTTTGTTCAAAATATCCATATATTATACGTAAAATCTAGAGAAATTATATGTTCTGAATTTAAATTTATTCTATAGAAAGTTAACTATCGTTTTATACATGCAAAATATATTTCGTGAAAATGAAGTAAATCTATATTCATTTAAGAATCTAATATGCTAGTTAATTTTATGAACAACCTTTAATAATACAAATTTGTTTAAACTTTTTATGGCAAATAATTTTATTAGTAAATATTAAATAATTTAATGCGTCTATTATATTTCTTTCATGTGGTACATTATATAATGAATTTTACCACTTAATAGAAAACTGTCTATATAATTTTTGAAAATTCTTTATGTTTAATAAGCACGTATTCCTACAATGCCTACTGGAAATTTGTTCATCTAAAGTGTTCTCGTGTATTATTCTAAAAATAATAAGAGCATATTGAAATGTTTCAGAACGTTTAAATATGCGAATCAACGTCTTAAGAATTATGTACAACAATGCTTTATAACTATGTTAAAGATTGTTTCGCAACACTTTGAGAATGCCGATTTAGAACCGATTTAGAACTCTTCGGTATATTTCTGTATACTTCACTACCATTTTATGATCTTTAATGAATAATCGTCATAAATATAGTTGTTTCAATTCGATGCTAAAATAAACCATATTATAATTAAACTATATATAGTCAACTTCTTTAAAATATACATATATACTTGTTTAAATCTATGAAAAAAGGTAGAGTAGCTGATAGTAGAGTTATGTCAAAACTATATTATTAATTTTTGATAATACATTTCAATAATAAACGAAATATTTTAACTTTTGATTTACCCAACTGTACAACTTCCTCTTTTTTAACATTCTATAATTTAGTCAAATTGTAAGTCTATATGTAGGCCTATACCGCCAAAATAAATTCATCAATTGTAAAGATATTTTCGTGATAAATTTCTAACATTGATTTACATTTAAAAAGGGTTTATATACGCATGACACGTATAGTAGAAAAGTTAATAAGCGGTCACACATCTGGCAAATATACGTGTCTATACATTTTCAATATATATTAATTAATCTGAACAAGTTCGTTTGAAAACTGCAAGAGCAGGAAAGATACGTGTCAATTATTACAACGCAACCATTCAGATGAATACAATTATCCCCAGTTCGAGGTGTAAAATTCATCGTTTATGAAGCCTATATATATATATATATACATAAAGAAATATTATCGCTGTCATGTGACGACAGAAATATAAGACAAATTCTTGAGATTTTGAGTTATGTACAGCAATTAAAAATATATATATGTAGTTCTACATTGTATCAAAATCACATACCTAAGTCAGAAATAAATAGTAATATATTATTAATTCAAAGGTAGACATAAGTGTTCGCTAAACATTTTTTTATATCTGCATAAATCATATGAAGCTTAATTTTATAATATTATTTAATCGAATTTGTTCGAATTTAATCGAATTTAATCGAATTATTTATAGAATTGATAACTATTTTTTGTTCAATTGAATAGAACAATTTTTTGGGGGTTTAATTTATTAAGTAAATAAAATTAAAAACCTTAATTAAATTAGATGAATGAAAATAAATAAAAATACTTTTAACTGAAATATTGTTAGGGACGGATCTATTCTTGGTGATTTTGATATACAGGGTGGGCCAAAAGTACCCGAACCCAAAATATTCATGAAAAATTGTTGTCTATGCCTGAATATTCATGAATTATAATCAGAAATATAAAGGAATGGACATCATTTACAAAATTGGCATTTATAATCAATGTATGGCAATTCTGGCATAGACAAACATTAATTATTCATGAATATTTTGGGTTCGGTTACTTTTGGCACATCCAAATAATCACCAAGAACAGATCCGTCATTAACAATATTTCAGTTAGAAGTACTTTTTGTTTATTTTCATTCATTTAATTTAATTATTTTATTTACTTAATAAATTAAACTCTCAAAAAATGTGTTATATTCAATTGTACAGAAAAAAGTTTTCAATTTTATAAACAATGTACACGATTAATAATATTTTAAAATTAAACTTCTTATGATTATGCAGATATAAAAAATTCATTACAGAATGGACACTAAATTAAAAATTCCTAACTTTTTCATTAAATACGATTAGTGCAATACGAATTTTGATATTATATAGCTATATATGCATAGGCAAAGTACAGGGGCCTAGTAAAGCAAGTTTAAAAGAATTTGTTTTGATGATCTTGTGATCCCAATAATAACACCTTAGTGTCATGAAATCTAAAAATTTCTTCCGGCGCTTCTAAACATTACGAACATAATTAATGCTACGTTACTTCACTTTGGTTTCCTCGAGGAGTGGTCCTATAATATAACCATGAACTCCACAATAATTAATATTATTAGTAGTAGTAGTAAATAAGTGGTACTGTGAGGGCGCGACAACAGAGAATAGTTTTCTTTATTTTTTTTTTATTCAAAATCAAAAACGCAAGCGAAAAACCTTAGTTTCAGTTTTTTTTTAAATGATGAATAAGAATTTTTGCATGACAATTTCTTATCTAATTAGTATCGATTATCTGTTTTTAAATTGTTATTTAAAGTGATTTAATTGTTTCTAAGTGACGATTTGAAAAATATCAAGGTCATTTCCGAATAATTCGAGGTAGCAGAGTTCGATAATGTAAGTAAGAAATTAATCTGCAGAAGCATGCTTAGATATTAATCAATAATTATTGATTTTTTTAACATAGTGACTGCAGCCATAATATCGATTGGGTTTAATTCAATGTCAATTCCGATTATGCTAAGTATAGAGACTGTCACTATTATTATTAAAAATGTATCCGATGTATTCTACTTTTAGTGCTATTGTCAAGTATAGTGTGTCACTGTTATTATTAAAAATTGATCCGATGTATGCTATATTTTTAAGTAGTGCACTTCAGCGATATAATGACCGATGAGGTTTATTTTAACTAGATTTCAGACTAAGACAATTACGTAAAGTACAAATGCAATCATTAAAAAGTGTTAGGAGGTACCAATCCCTAATACATAGAAAGATGTGATATGTATACTATAGATATATATACTACTAACTACATATATTAAATACTTCTATAAAAACTATAAGTACTAATAAAGGTATAATATTTATTTCAGAATATTAAAAATGCCCCCAATAATGTACAAGAGATTTTCAAATTTCAAACTGTACTAAATGTTACGTCAGTATTTTCGATATCGCACTATACTATATTCGTAAATGCTAATATTTTCGATATTGCTCCGATATCATCAGTTATTTTTAATAGCATAAATATAAAAACTGCTGTAATTAATCCCTTAGAATTTATACTTCGCTAAAATACAAAACTTTAACTTCATAAAATCCTAAAGTTTGAACCTTTTAAAATCCTAAAAGTCTAATGTTTAACTTATAAAATCCTAACGTTTAATCCCATAAAATACTAAACATACCCTTGATTGATAATACAATATTTATTATATTACTTGTACAACACATCTCAGTACCTATATAACACATAATCAATAACATATTACTACTGGTACATCGCATATCGGAATATAACAAAAAGTGCGTGTCACTGCACTTGCTTCTCATTGTCTTCAATTTCAAGGTAGTCGCCAGGTTTATAGTCGCCATCACAATATTTGTAGTTTCCGATTGAATAAGTTCACTGATCAATTCTTGTTTATTGTTATCTCTAAGATGACGTCATCTGAGGTCAGGGCAACCTTTTTGTGTGATATACGTTCCTAAATTTGTAAACTTGATCCAATCGTCGGTCTCCTTCACAAGTGTTTATAAAATCGGGTGATTGCTTCAAAACTTTTTCAATATTCTTAAGTGTGCGCATAGGCGAGCCATATATCTTCTTCGATGTCCTCGTTCAGAAAATGTGAAATCAGAAATGAGTTGGGTTGAGGGTAATAATCGTTTCTATCAAAATTCGCGGTTGTTTTAAGCATCAATGATAGGTATATCAATAACTACATCATCAGTCTCCTAATCATAAACTAGTAGACTAATCTGCGTTGCTAATTGAGTCATCAGACTCATATTCCTCTGTACTCTGACGTGACACATACATTTCATTATGTCGAAAATTAGATAAATATTAGGTCATGCTTATACACTTTGAACCATATATGAATATTATCTATAAACAAGAAAATATTCACCCACTATGTATATATGCGCAAATGACGATAATAAACTCAAGCCCAATGCTAGCATGACCATTGCTGACCCATCAATGTCAGGGAAGACTACATTTGTAGAAAATTTAATGCGCTCTCGTCGTCTTCTAACTCGTCGAGTCAGCATGTAATGATAAAATATATATTTAATAACTTAAATATATAATTTTATACCTTTTCACTCTTAGGAAAGAAGTCTTATATTTAAAAAACGCATGTGAATATCTGAAACATTAGAAGAGTAACGTCCGATCCATTTAAAATTTTGAAATGAGGGTGTCTTTTTTCGACAAAAAAGTTACAAGAGGTTAGTTTAAAGTTACAAACTCATTTTGCATAATGGTTTATATAAAATTAAATCCGTCTAATTTAATATAATAATAATTATTAATGTGTTAGACTTTTATTGCAGTAAAATCAACAGCATATTATTATAATCCAAACATTTTGGAGATATCCCTAATACTTAAAATTGCATAACTACAATAATTTAAGCTTAAAAGCAGGTAATAAACAGGTATGCAACATTATATAACCATTATCCAACATTCAACTAAACATATTTATAAAAGTTAGACGAGTATAATATTGCACACAAACAAGCACAACATAATTACCAATCGTTGATATAATAATTTAAAAAAATGGTTTGCAAGCAGGATAACCCAGCTATACCATTAACAGCGAGTCAACTATAACAAATTTGAATTGTGTCAGAAATTGATGGAAAAGAACAAAATTTAATAATACATCTAAAATATGTTGTCAGTATTTTTTATTAGTATAAAGTGGTTATTATTCATTAATTTCGTTCTATAATTTCACTGTTAGCATTCATTTCACCGAACACACAAGAGCATTGCCCTTTTTAAGATAGCAGGTGATATCACTTAATGTTCTATAAATAAATATCTGTTTATAGCCCATAATAATGTAATAATAGGTTAAACGAAATAAACTTTCGGATGTGAATAATTAAAAAGAGAAAAAAGTTTTAAATTGGTCGACGTTTCAGTAATATATTTCCCTTTATCAGGACATAACATTTATGGTTAATTTATGGATAACGTATGATTATAATGCAGAATCAGTTTTCATCGAAAATGGAATGTAAATTACATATGTCACTTAATAACTTATAAATTTATAAAAATATGTGTACTAAGCGCTCTAAAACATGAAGAATAATTTTTTACCAATAATTCACTACATGCTAGATGTATATTTACATATATATATTTTGCATATTTATTTTAGTCATATTTTTGTCAACTAATTATACGCCTGTGCAAACAATTAATCATAAACTGAAATATTTATTAATAATTCATGTCAAGAAAACTGATAACTTGTAAATAATAATCTCTTATTATAACAAATACTATTGACATTTGTGTCACGAGAATTATAACTAATTTGGTTGTGGACGTTTATAAATTACCAATATTTAAAATATAGGCTATATTTATGGTTGAATCTCTGTCATTATTGTTTTAAAATATTTTTAATAAAATCACAGTTTAATGCTCATTTACATATTTCGTTGAAAAATGGCACCATTGATTAATAGTACCGATAGGTCTACTCTCTTTACACTACATGTAGTAGCATTATACCCTTCCATCCCATTAGACGCCGCAATACGCTCAATTATTAATTTACTTAAAGATAACCTGAACATTATTTCCAAATATGGAATTACTCTAGACGAAATTGAAGATTATTTCAATATTATTCTTAAAAATAGCATAATTCTCTTTGAAAACAACTTATATCATAAAATTAAAAGTGGTGCTATGGGTAATCGTCTAGCTCCCTTAGTTGTTATCATATTTACGCATGATCATGAAAGTAAAGATATGTCAATCATATGAATTCCATAGATACGAATATTAAATTCACAATTAGATCTTCTAATAATAATAAATGTGTAGATTTTCTTAAATTTTCTCTAAAACCACACAATGGCTTCATAGAAAGAGTATGGTATCACAAACCATCAACAAGACATGTTTTTCTTTCCGCTAAATCACATCATCCTGACGAAATAAAATATATTGCTATAACTAATGAATTCATATGTCTAAATAGGTTAAGATATGTAATACCGAAGATAACTACCAAAAAAGCAAACAATCAACTTAAAGATATACTTTTACTTAATGATTACAAATTGATCAATTAGAAACATCTATAGAATTGAGATCCAAGAACATTTACTAATACCTTATTTATCTGTATAAAAACAACAAAACAACTCAAACTGTACCTATACCAATTACTAGTTTTGTTATGCAACATAATCTATCCACAATCTTTAGTAAAGGTGATGCCTAATTAGGCCTATGTATGAGATTAATATCAACATAAACAAATATCAAGCCAACATGGAAGAAAAAACAAACATTAAACAACAGATGAACCAATATTTACAATTTAAAAACTATAATTTAGCTATTGTGGACATTATACCTTTTCTTTTGTCTATAATGTTTTAAATAGATCTATTTACATTTTATAACCAAAAAACAACCAAACAATTATCATTATTATGTTTCTATTTATTCAAAATTTAGATATAATCCACCAAATTCTTAAAAATCAAAATTTTAAAATATTTGTATCTTAAAAGTTCCATACATTTATGGCCAACACTTGAAATAAATTAAACAAATTCTTCCACAAAGTCAAATTCATATTACTTCTATTTTTACATCAGCAACCAAACTACATGATCAATTAATATCCTTATACTTACAGTTACCTACATGCACAGCTAAAAACTGTACCCTATCTAACGCATTTTGCAAAAACAAAAACATTTTTTAGTAAATTAACTAGTTCTATTTGTAATGATAAATACATAGTAGAAACCAAAAGAGAACTACATTATACTCGTATAAAGGAACATGATACAGCTATTCACAATTAGGGATTTTAATATGTCAGCCATGGCAGAACACTACAATAAATACCACAATACCCAACACATACCAAATGTTCCTTTTACTGCAAGAATTTTAAACTATGTCAATAAGGATCACCCCGACAGACACATTAAAGAAGTTATAGCGACATCCATGATGATATGCCAACAATTAATCGGGATCGTGAATAGATATCTCTATGTTCTACATTTGTACAGAAATAACATTGTGCAATTTTAAGTATAATATCTATCTATAGTTATAAACCTACTTATCTACATTGCCTACTGACTTTTATGATTGATAAATTCTAAATTTCTAACAATTTGATATTATAATCATTTTGTTTGCTTTTATTTATTTTATAGCGTTGAAGGAAGTTATTCGAAATATATAATATAATTCAAGTTTTAACTATCGGACTTATTTATTTTTTATTCTGATTATATGAAACTTCTTAATGCCCACAATAACATATAACAATAACATAATATACTTAAATTGAACTGCTGTCTTAACATATATATAAGCATTAAAGGAAGCAAATAATTAAAAACGAAAATATTTTATTATTTATTATTTCAATATAATTAAGTTAATAATTTTGTTTTTAACAATAATTACATGCTAGTATTAAACTAAAAAATCCATATACAACTAAATAAAGTATACTGTATTTAATTAAAAACGTTTATGTCATGAGGCATACCTATTCAATCAATTGTAATTTAAGTTTAGGCACAACCCTCAACACGTTGGTTAAATCAGTTGATTTAACCCAAATAATTATGTAAAATATGTTTTTATGTAAATTATGTATTTCATATTATGTTTCATATGTTGTTTTCCTAATTGAAACGCGCGGGATTTTAAACTATATTGAAAAATTGTTCGTATTTCAATAGTAGGGGTTATTATATAATTTTTATTAAACAAAAATTAATATAACGTTTATTTTATCATATTTTCTTCAATAATGTTACAAACAATTAATAATTAACACTACAGAAATACTTAAATTTTCTATGATTAATAAGTAGCGTAATATTACTTTTTATAAAAATATATATTTCTTACCTTTTACACTACAATTTTTATGCTGCTAATATTCGAATGGGAATCGACCGGCCGACAACTTCGGTCCAAATGATAAATTTTTGTTCCAAGTATTATCCTTAACTGTAATAGCTACTGATTATTATATTACGCATTGTAAGCTACTTACTGGCCACTGATATAATTAAATATATCTAAATAATATTTCTTTGTATCCAAATTTTGTCTTTTATTCAAAATTTTAAGATTTGAACATGCCTGAACAGCTCCTCTGCTTTATGGAGAGGGATACACTTTTTGTGGACCTTTCTTGTCACCTATGTCCTATGTTTATCCTCTCCTCTCTTTTGTGGTTTTTTTCTCTCTTCTCCTCTCCACCTTTTTGTTGGAGCATGATTGTTGGGCATGATAGGCATAGCCATGCCCATAGGCATAGGCATAGGGCCCTTTTTTCTTAATTTTCCCCATGGGCATGGCCATGGTGCCCCTGCATCAGGGAATTTTTATTTGTAGTAAAATGTCAGGGAAAATGAATATTTTTGAAAAATGTCAGGGAATTGTGCTATCTATATTTTATCAAATTTTATATTTTCTGGAAGTGTCTTTGCTTTAGTTTATAAATATCAATTATTTCAGTTTTACTTACATCATTATTATGCAATGAAAGAAATTTATTTATGTATATGTTACATTTGTTCTATGTTTTTTCATATGAAATATATTGATTTATGATATGTTTATTTTATTTATAATTATAGCTATATTATAGTATAAATAGCTAGCCAATGGGCTTGCATTTCTGGTTTTGTATCATAATCATATATATATTATAACTTATAAGATAATAATTTTCTCTCATTCCACATATTCTGTGATTAACCCTGGCATGGGTTAAATATACAATTTTATTTATAAAAAAGAGTTAATTGTACAGTTTTATTAAAAAAATGTATATTTATCTCATGCTGTCAGAGTTCTTCACAGAATATATGGAATGAGAGAAAAACACTCTCTTATATATAATACAAAACCAGAAATACAAGCCCATTGGTTAGCTATTTATAGAATAGCTAATATAAATAGAACAAACATACCATAAATCAATATATTTCACACATTAAAACATAGGGAAATTTGTATAGGCTAAAACATATGCCATATGGTATACATTAAATTTATGAGAAAATTAAGGTACCAAAAAGATCTGTCACCTCTCGGGTGTAGCGATCAGCAGATTTATCCTCAGACAGAACCCATATAAATTTTCTATTTTGTCACAAGTAAAAAATATTTAGTGGCTGGATGTGCATGGCAATGAGGTCAGGAAACTGCTTGTATTACACTGAGGGTATCAGATAGTATTGTGTTTCATATACCTGCTGCCACAATAGCAATACAAAAAGCCTGCAAAAAATGTTCTGCAACAAACTGGTTGTGACCATACTCATGAATAATAACAGAAGGAGAATTATCTTTAAAAATAGCAAGCTTATACATAGTCACATCTGTTGTCCAAGTAATACCAGATGCAGGAAGAAAGAGAGGAGGATTCCAAGACATGGAATAAACAAGAAGACGAGAAATGTTCTCCCAGTTTACCAGATCAAATCTAGATATAAAAAGGGGAAATTGAAGAATGGAGACAAAGTAAGCTAAGTACCTGTTAAAATGCTTAAAATGTTAAAAAGGTGACCAAAAATACTTGATGATATTACTAGGTAGATGAATAGTACCAGATGGAACCGAATAAATAAGACTACCATATTTTAAGAACTTTACTGGATTAAGAATAGACTTTCTACAGTTTACTGTAAACCTGGCCAACTCTAACAACCTATCACGTGCCAGAAGAATCTGATCTGAGAAATCTAGCACTAGGATATCATCCATGTGCGACCACAAAAAAGTTGTAGGATAGGGGTTATGAACAACCAAAAGGATAGGATAAATCATGACCTGCAAGAGCCTGATTACTAAAAAAAACCATAGGTAATCTATTAAAAAGAAACTGTTACCATACTGAAAGGTTGTTATAAACCTAGACTTAGGATCTAAGGGAACTGAAAAGAAAGCAGACTCAAAATCTATCTTAAGGAGTCTCTTTCCTTTGAATGATTGCCATTCTATTATATGAATAGGAGGAGGCAGATATATGGGTAAGGACTCAACTCCACTAGTTAGATGACTATAGTCTATGGTGCATACACAACACAATTGTATGCTGTACCCTTAGTATACCAGGAGATGACCCTCCTGGACATGGGAACCCTAACATAGAAAGAGGGCTTAAGGGGTCTAATGTGCTTCTGAATTACAGGAGGGAGAGCTCAGCTAACAAAAACCAGGTGCAAAGCTCTCAACCTTTAATTTAATAATTTGATTTAATAGCCACAGGCACAGATTTATTTAAAAAGTCAGAAAATTATATTAATATATTTATTTAAAAACACATTTTATATACACTACATTTTATATATAGGTTGTCTGGAAAAAAAATTAGTTTTTTTATTTCCAAATATCTATTAATCTTCAAAATTTCGTTTTATTAATCCAAGAATTATAT
>JAUZND010069902.1:0-17160 GCA_034780555.1 Coelogynopora nodosa | reverse complement strand
AAAACCCAAACTAGCTGGAACTTTTTTATTACTGAAGATAAACTCTGAACCACCTGGAATATTAAAGATATCATGTTTACAACCATGTATGCAAAAAATCAACCATATATGGCCTATGGCATATGGCATAGGCATAGATATCTATTTAAAGATTTAAGTAATAAAAAAATTTCAGCTAGTTCAGGTTTTTAAAAATGGTAATTTTCAATAGAAATGGGTATTATAACTAACAATTTCTCTGGTTTCTATGGTCATCTTTCTGAAATGATGTAAATATCAATCAGATGGTCTCTAAACTGTGATTATGTGAATTTATAACCTTGAAAACATATAAGTAGACACCTATTTTAGATTTCTCTGACCAAAATATCCAAAGATATGGAACTTTTGATGTGAAAGCGGTGTGTTCGGACACCATTTTGGAAAATGGTCGCTAAAACAGTACGGTTGAATCCAGCTTGGCTCTATAAATTATAATAGCTAAATTTATTAGTATTGATATATTCTAGCTACACTGTAAATAAAATCGCCTGATTATCAGGCGCCATAGCACCTGAATTTGGCAGTGCCGCGATTTTCTGAGTTACAGGCGCCTGTAAATCAGGCGATTGAACGCCTGATATACAATCGCCAGATCACGAAAAACACCGCCAAATATCAGGCGCTATGTCGCCTGATAATCAGGCGGTGCTATGCCTGATTACCAGGCGATGCTACGCCTGATTACCAGGCGATGCTACGCCTGATTACCAGGTGATGCTACGCCTGATTACCAGGCGATGCTATGCCTGATTACCAGGCAGTGCTACGCCTGATTATCAGAAGTTATTTGCCAAAAATCAGGCGCTCCGGCGCCTGAATTTACTATACTATAGGGTCAAAATTAAATGGTCCAATGACTGGATTCAGCGATTATTAGGCTATATAATTGAAATAATAAGATAAACATTAATTTACAAACTACATATATGTAATGAAAATATTTGTATATTGTAAAGTTCGTTTTTATCGCTACATAAAAGTATAAGTATCAGTAAAACATCTTTTAATTTGATTAAGCGCAAATATAATAACAAAAGTGTTATGCTAATTATATAAAATGTAAATAAAATTAATCAACATATTGCTGAATATATACATCAAAATAAAATAGTAGTTATGAAATAACATTTTAATATCTACATATTATCTATATGATACTGTACTATCTTAAAAACCATTATTAATATGTTAGTTAAAAAAAGTATAATGTCAGGTTCGATTTCAAGTTCCATTCCACGAGTGCCCCAATAACTTATATTTTACTCATAAAAATATTTTATTCATTAAAAATATCAAAATTTACTAATAGTCAATATTTCTCTCGAATAGTACTCTTATTTCTTTAACTTTACTCATTTTGGATATAACAAAAATTGAATGACAGGAGCATCGTATTTTTCTCCTTTTCATTGTATTTTGCACAGCCTTAAGAAAAACGAAATAATGTTAGTAAATAATTCAAATATCAAAGGATTAACGTTAAAAACTTCCAATTATCCAGTAAATGACGCTTTGTTATGCAAACTAATAATATAATAAATACATTTCGAATCTAAAAAACTTTTAAAATAATTTTTTACCAATTTGTTTTTGACATAATTAATTTTGACATATTTTAGTTATTTTAATAAAATTGAACATATAGTGTATAAACTGAAGCTGATTTTCATCAATCAAATTTATTTGACTAAATTTTCATATTTTAGATATCGTTAGAGAAATGAAAACCATAGACAGCTACTAGGAGGAAAAATCAATAACAAACAACTAAGATCGAATAGGAACACATGGGATAAGAACGTGACGAAATGGATGAACATAAACTACGAAGAAACAGTTCATGCGGCTGAAGACCTACGGGTGTACCGATCCATGATAGTCAATTACTTCTGGGAAATAGCTCTCGAGCAACTATGATTAAAACGTTATTATTTTATCTTCTAATATAACTGATTAATATGTAACCACAAACATAATTGTTTTAATGTTTATTGAAAACTAAGCGGTGCAAACATATTTGGGGCACATATAATGTAAGAGCTTATTAACCATTCCATAGTAATTCACATTTCAAAATTTTTATTTAATCACATACTTTGTAATTCTTTAACGTACAAATTTAGTTTAACAGACTATTTAACTTGTAAGAACTCTGCTATAATTACTGCAGTATATAGTTTGGGTGTTTTTTAAATTGTAATTAACATCGGTCGCTTCTGTTAATATTATATTGCATGCAATTATCCTTTTATTTTGTGTTTTAATATTGTCATACATATTTGTATAAGTGAAATGAGTAAGTCGCAAAAAACGACCCCCTATTGGAGAAAGCTGGTTAAGGGCCTGATGTATCTATAATATTATACCTTCGTGAAAGAAAAAAATTATAGTGAACTACATTCATTCATAAATAAAACAACAATAACAAACAAACAAAAATTAAGAAAAACAAATTTTTATTAAATATGTATATTGCATAATAACATGTAGACGTGTCGTCAAAAACATGAGAATAATATACCAACAATATTATCGGAATAGTAATGTAATATAATGTCAACAAAAATATCTAAAATGTATAATATTACGTATATAAAATTAAAGTCTATTTTATTAAATGTTTTAAACTTGGAAAATAGTAGACAAAGAAATCAAACCTATAAAAGTTAAAGTTATACGATGAAAAATCACAATATTAAACAATTTGACTATAAGGCATAACAAAACAGAAAAAACATAATATTAATTCGTCAATATGTACACAAATTCAGTTTTTATTTTTGAAAAAAAGAAAACAATATATATCAATAAGATGTGTATATACAATATGGTTAATAGTTAGTTAGGCTATATGTAAGACAAAAAAATTATATTAAACTTGGTGAGTTTTGGCTTGTAGAACCAGGGAGAGATGTTTCGTTTGGTGGAAAATTTCCAAAATCACCCATGTAAGGGTCATTACAGTCTTCATACATATATTCAAACAACAGCCAGTCTGAAAAAGGTCGTTGTTTTTTAATAACGGCCAATTCCACTTCTGCTTTTACTTTTTTATAGGCAAATTCTCGAATCAATTCATTCGCCTTTATGAGATCAGCCTCAGCTTTTTTTCTCAAACATTTCTCCCTGGCATATTCTACCTGAAACCGTCTCACCTCACTGACTAATTCCCTCCTAGCCTCTTCAAACATTTGATCGAGCTCCGCCTGTAATATAATATGACAGAATAAATGTATATTTTAAAATTCAATTATAGTTTATATATTAAATAAAATAAGGCATATATTGCACTTATTAAAGAAATACGCTAATCTGCTTGGATAATTACAAACCGAAATAAACTTAAGTAGTATTAAAAAAATATTTCACAATAAATTTAGAAAACGTTTTATAAATATATGTTAATTTTTAATAAATAATTAATGTTATAAAGTTTATTATTAAAAAAAGTATACCATATTAAATATAAAGTCATTATAAATTACAGCAAAGCTATAACAAATATACACTTGAATATAACTGATAAACAACAAAACAATAAGAAATTAATTAATATTGAATAACATTATTAAAGGAATATTAATATTGAGTAAAATTTGTCAAATATAAGGATTAAATGTATAATAATTAAACACACAATAAACAAACTAGGAACAAAAACAAACTAACTAAAAATAAAATATAGTTTTTTTATAAAATTTGTTTATTAAAAAATATATGAAAAATAACAAGTGTTGTCGTCAATAATAACAATAATAAATGAATAAACCATAAGCAAAACAATAATATCTAAATATTATTTCTAAAATATACAATAATGGAATAAAACGTAAACCTGATAGATTACGCTAGATTACATAAAAATCAAATACATACATGTTTTTACCTATATATAACAACAATAATATAACAAAGTTACCATATTCTAAAATATATTAAATTAATTTTTAGTAAAAGTGCAAAAAATATTGTTTAAATGAGGATAAAATCATTAATACAAACTGCCTAATTACTTTAATTTTTAAGGTTTCCTTAATGAAATAATATATGAGATAATTTAATTATCAAACATTTTTTAAAATATAACTGTACGCGTATATAAATAAATGTACACGTATGAAGTTTATTAAAGAAATACTAATCGATAAAGGTATACGTTTAAGTAAGCACTATTAATTATGAATGAGTACTCGTATCAGATAATACGAGTTACATACATACATACATACATAGAATAATCGATTAGAACACGCTTTTGCGTTTTTTCAAAAGTTGAATATACACTACTATACTACTACTACAATTAAAGTGTAATATGACTCCATTAAAGAGTATAATAAGGGAATAATAGTATAACGAGTAATATAAAAGCGTAATAAACCGTGATCAAATTTTGAATAACAGTATTCACACAGGTGCAGATCTGAAAACAAAAAAAACTAATTATTACATTATTTCTGTGATGAAATATTATACACTGAAAAAACATACCCCAAAATACTGACGTATGCCTTTGAAGTTGGCGCTTTCCCTAGTCGTAGAAGACGATATTCAAGTGCTCTATAAAGAGGACTTGCGGGACCAGGGTATCTATAAAATTGTAAATGGCGAAAGGGAAACTAAACAGTAAAATATATTAAACATATGCAGACTAAATTACTTTATAAAATAATAGCACATTATTTATAAGCATATTTTACAAGCATATAATATAGGCCTACTCTTTAATGCCTCAATATAACAAAACATGCAGTTAAAATATGTTAATGATAAAATTACGCTCATTAAAAACATTTATAAAAATATGTCAGATAGGTTTAGTTAAATATATTAATTAAGTTTAATATAACTCAAATCATATTATATATATTATATACAGCTAAACAAAATTAATTAAATAGTTGCTTTCATTCCTCCAAAGCGAGTGATTACATGACACCCAAACTGTTGTTATGACATAGATCCAGAAATTATTAGATGATGAAATGGGAATCTATTTATTGTCACTATAAATCGTAAAAATTAACCAGAATAGCATACGATTTCCTCTAACACCTAAAATTTTGAGTCAAGTACACTTATAGAATCAGAGCGTAAATTCCATATCAAACCCAAACAATCAGTGCTGCATTTCTAGAACGTAGACATTATTAGAAGAGAGACTGCAGGGCAGGGATATGTGTTCTTGATACGGAAACTACAAGTATGTATGTATTACTAATATCTTCTTAATACAAGTAAATTCTACAATATGGTTAATATAGGCTACTATGAACAAATATTGACATGTGTTCTAACATCTTAAATTTAGATAATATCATATATATTACAACTAATATATCAGGCAATTGCATATATAATTTTAAAAAATTAATTTAATATTTACATACAGTTAGTTAATTATAAATTGTTCGCGTTTGTAACCTTTTTAATACATAATGTTCTATATTTAAAAATAAACAATAAAATACAAATATGACAATGATCATAATAATTTAAAAGATTTATTTATTAATTTGTATGATCATAGAAAACCCATTTAGTTAAGCACTTATATTTTATATTAATTTTAGTATATTGATATAGAAAACTGCAAACAGAAACATTCGGAAAAGTCGCGAATATAAAGCCGATATAATATACTAAACACATTATTTTATAAACCTTAATTTATTTACCTCATGTCCAGGACAAAATATGAAGCCATTAAGGCCATGATTCCCTTCAAAAAAGGGCACGTTGACTTTGCGGGATCTGTAACATTGCAAAACGTCTGTCCATCGACTAAGATGGCTGCGTTCCGTACCATAGAACCAGAATCTGATAAAATACCTGAAATTAAATTAATATTGACGCAATTAAATAGAAAACACGTGTAATTGTATAAATAAACCTACCGGTCACTTCACAAAGTAGTGATGGTTGATTGGAATCCTCTCCTTTTTTTGAAGAAAATACATCTTTCCGAGAGCGAACAACGTAATGCAGGACATTCGATTTTCCGCACAAAAGTTTAGATAAAAAGCGAAAGATTTCCATGTCGTCTGCATACAGTAAAGAGTATAATATAAATACACAATTAAAAATAATAATAGGCCTAAATCTGATATGAATCGAATTAATAAATTAGTATAATTTTTTGCATTTACGTTTGATATTATGAATAATTTTTTTAATAAATTCAAATTACTGAGCATTATAATCTATGTACAGTCGAATACCACGTATCGAATACCATGTAATGTATATTATACGCATAACAATGTCAATTAAGTTTAGGATAAATATATATATTAAGTGTAATATAATATACATATGCTCATTCTGCCAAATCGGTTGATTACATAATATATAGGAGCAAGCATTGGTGCACAAGACAACTGTTATTGCATGGGCAACGAAATAGGAATCTGTTTCATGTCATGTGGAACAAATGAAATAATGACGTCATTTAACTTTTGTACTTTATCGTGTGAGTATACGATTTCCTTTAACAACTAAAATTTTAATTAGTCATCGAACTCACTAGAATCAGAGCATGAATTCTGCATTTATAGCAAAGATACAGAAATTATTACATAGAGAGACTGGAATCTGTTTTTGATATTAGATACTAACAAAAGTCCAAAGCGAGTGATTACATAATATATGAGCACGCCTATAGGGCAGCTCAGTAACTCTGGCGCAGTTACAAATATGAATAGATATAGAGAAGCTGGGATCTGTTTTTGAAATAGATACTGCCATCGATATTATAGTCTCTGCTCTATGAGAGCATGCAATAATTTCATTTGAAAAATTTTATGATTCATCGAATATATTTAAATTAAAGAAATGAAGACACAACAAATTAACCCTTTCGTATTCTCAATGAATTCAATAGATATACATATTATATTATAAATGGTGCATTCGCTAATAATTCCAGATAGTTGAATATCAATTTCTTAAAAATAGTCAAATATATTTTAATTTATTTTTTAAAGGAAACGAAAATAAGGTATTTAGTACTTGAAATTAATATCTTATTTGTACAACACAACGTTTTTATATATAAATTGATGATATCGTATATAAGAAAACAATAAAATGCAACAATCCACTAGCTGTTTGCAGGCTCGATTCCAACATTTATGAAAGAAGAGTTTAAACTTCCTTCAATTTCCAAAAATTTGTGATTTTTCTAACAAGTATTAACTAGGTATATGTACGCTACGATACAAAGACGTACCACCACACGAGATATCCTCCGTTGCGGCTATTACATCAGCCTTCAGTTGCAAGTATCCTTGTTCCCAGATTTGGAGAGCCTCCCCGAGAGTCTTCGCGGATCCAGGAGCGATGAGGAATAATTCTTGGAGTAACTGAATGATAATTTATTATATTATATTGTATAATACGTATTAATACAAAATATCTAAAAACGATTAATATTTTTGCATAAATTAATTAAAGACTGAATATGAATCAAAAAGTACAATTTAAAAAAGTTAGTTTTGATTGCAACGTGAGCAACCTATTTTACAAAAGTATATTTTGTTTAATGTATGTTGTATGAATTAGAATGAAATATCATGGATAATAAATTAAAAAAATTATACGAACATATAAAACGAATGACATGAAATATAAAAATATGATAGGAGGCATATAAGACTTACGAAGTCCACTTGACTGAGAAACGGGAACATTTTTAGAGTCTCCTTTGGTCGTAATGACCCTGCAAGTTCTCTGATCTGATCACGCCTTTCGTTGACCGTTCTTTCCACTGACGCCATTGTTACAATAACAGATTCATCGCCTTCAACAATCACTTCCTATTGATGAAACAGTAGGCCTATGGTCATATTTTAAATATATATGTATAAAATTTATATATTATCCCATAGCATACTAACATACCATCTCTTCCAGTAGGACAGGAGTAAGAGCTTCCGCCTGTAAATAAAACGGTAATACAATGTGACATTTATAGCCAATAACTTTTTTTATCTAAATATAGAAATATTAGACAGTTAATTAAGATATGTATATTTTAAATAAAATTATGCACAATTATAAAGTCATGAAATTATAGTGCATAAAGACATGCGCAAAAGGGATCCATGCAATTGAAATTTGGAGACTAAAATTACTTTCAATATTTAATAAAAAACAGCAAGAAGTTTATACGAATGGACTATTTGTATGTATTAAATTTCGATCTATTATATAGGTAAATTAAAATGATAGAACACAATAATACAACATGTATGTTAACCTAGCGAAAAATCGTACTTACATGTGTTACAGGTATAGTCTTCTTTTTTGTTTTAACAGCGGTTTCTAACAGGTTAGGTGCATTACGAGAAGATATTCCTGTAAACGAATACAATATTCGGTTAAAGTAGACATTAAAAAATAATTTTAAAAAATTATAAATAAACTAGTTTCAACAAACCCGAAATAGCTAAGACCTGCGCCGCACACCTGTTGTTGCCCGTTCTCCTCAGCCGTTCGAGGCAATTACTCCACCACAGGTCCCCACAACAACGCAAAGCAGGAAACTCTATGGAAGAAAATAATGTAATTACTTATAATAAATACCTTTTAACTGTAAAATAAGATATATAGTTACATAATAATATTTAATTACATATAATATATAATTACATAAATATTTTTATAATGTTGTACATTAATTTTATAATGTTTACACATTCAATAAAATCCACATAATAAATAAAATATCTAAAACGCAAACGAATTATTACTTATTCATCATAAATTTAATTAATGGAATAACATTGCTTACATAAATTTTAAAGATCACCTTTCCATTTATAAAAATATTACCTTTGCACAAGTTTTTAGCTAGGACTTCCCGTTCTTCTGGTTGCAGTTTTCGTCCGATCAGGGCTCTCGCCGTACACACAACCGTCAGCCAGAAGTGGCGCATGAACTGGGGCTCACTGGAAGGGTCTTGTAGAATAAGTAGGTGGTTTCGGATCCCTGCCTCCATTGGGAAGACTCTTGGGTTGAGGTTAGACCACTGATAATTAGGATTCCCCAGGGATGCCAGTTCCATCGCACTGGACCAGACTGTGTGTTTTCTCTTTCTGAAGGATAGACAGACAAGTCAGTCAACAAAAGAAAATAATGAAAACATATATAATGCAAAAAATATGGATATAGTATATATACATAGAAATTGTTTAGGATAAAAACAGTATGAAAAAATGCTATATACAGAGTATCGTTTTCCTAAGACTAAAACAAGAAAGCATGTTTACGCAACTATTATAGATTGACTTATAATAATTCATTATATTACTTGGATTATTTATGCATGTTTTTATTTAAGTTCAATGCAGAATAGCTTCAAAAAAAGTATTTGAAGTATTTACATATATTTTTACATTAACCTATCTTACATGATCAATGTTATATATAGTAATGTATATTTATTAAATACAGAAATATGAATAACAGATACAGTATAAACATAAATAATAATAATTTATAGCATTTGATTTAACTATAATAACACGGGTATATTTACAATGAAAATGTTTAAAATTATATATTTTAGTGGTTTGTATGATGCAGAAATAATATTAAAAAACCTCTTTGTGATCAATGCTGAAGTAGAAACTGATGGCGAGGTCACGTCCGGATGTCTGTTAGCTGCATCTATTGTGCTGGAAGAAAACAATTTATCCGAATGAAAACATTGTAAACAAAATATAAACAGAACAATATAAAAAACAAGAATAATTTATCCTAATAAAGTTATAGAAACATGATATTTTTATCAATTACCTCATAGATGCTGTAGACGACTCACCAAGTTGCGATCTAAAATACAACATGACTCACAGAGTAGAATGAAGTTAAATCAATTAGCAAATTTAAAAAATATTTACCTTATAGACTCATTAACAGTAGCACTTTCGGAGGGGACTGAAACATTCTCCTATAAAATTCATATTAAGATTAATGTATACATTAAAGTTAAATTTAAAAAAATTGCAAATTTGTTACCTTGTTGAAATTTTCAAAGAAATTCCAAATTTTCTTTAACTCTTTCATAGAGGAGTTAGTGAAGACCATCGACAGATCTTCTCGAGCAATATCAGTATAATTTTCAAATGTAATGTCCTTAGCTGTTAATACAAAAGACAGAGGTTGTATAATTTAATTAGCATTGTGTTATAGTAATGTATCATTATAGTATGCTGAATAAACTATTTTGTACCTCTCATTAAGTCGATCACTTGTGGATTCAATCCATTCAAATAAGCGCTAATATAGAAATCCTCCATAGTAGGCTAGATCTGTAAAATAAAGGTAGTTTACACGTATTAGTTTGAAGTATTAAATTATTTTAAATTATCTAATATATACAGATTATAGGATTTTTCTCTTATCATTATATGATTTACAATATGTTTACAGTACAGACGCAACAGCAATGGAATTTTAATTAGACGATTATTTTTTGAGAGAATAGCCATTAAAATAAAGTGAAACTAAAAAAGTAACATGGGCAGTTAGTAATATTCCAACGTTTTTATAGATACATTTTAAATGTATAGAAGTTCATTACATAAGTTTAGCGTAAATATTAAAATAACGTAAATAATGAAGTTTATAACATAACTGTATACAACAATTTCTAACATTACTGTAGTTAATAACAATAATTACTTAATATTAGACCACAACTAATAAAGGAAATACTTCGACTTATCAAATATATACAAGTCATACGTTTTGCGATATTATTTATGGAGTATAATAGTATATGTACAATAGTATACATGGAAAAAGAACACTATTAATAATTCATAGTCTACTTATAACTTTCAGATTTTTAAAGAGATTATCGATAGTTAACACAACTAAATAATACTAAATAATTTGTAATTCTAAAAAAAATAACTAAACAAAATGATATATATATATAAAAAAGAAATGTAGGTAAAAAAATAAGGCATTAGTCCAAAATAGTTTTAATAAACAGCAATATTATATTACGAATACACAGGAACTTGTATGTGAGTGAACAAAAACATATCAACAGGAGAAAAAAAATATTTAAAATCTGCAACATGTAGGCAGGCTACATGCAGGCAAACCTGCAGGTAAATTAATAACGAATTGCATATATACAAAATATACAAAATATACACAATGTACAAAATATACACAATATACAAAATATACAAAATATACAAAATATACAAAAAAGAAGATATCTTTCAAGTGTACTTAATACAAAATTTAGTATATACAAAACATGACTGTTAGAAATGGCAAAAAGTCTGCTAGAGCTATATCAAAGAAAGTAAAATTAAGCGTTTGAAAAGACTGCAAAATCGAATTTGACAGGAATGATAAAATAGTTCACATATAGATAGCCATCAAAAATGTCTGGAATAAGAAGATCTGATTGTTTGATAAAATTAAATTCTTCTGTACGAGAAATAAGATGTGCAGAAAGAGTGTCATAAGTACCAAGGAATCTAAATAATTGTACTTTAAAATAAACGGAACCTCTAACTGTAAGAATGTCAATAAGTTGACCAAAAATAGGATGGCCATCTATGATATTTAATAGAAGGAAAACATTACGGTGATAAAGACTACCAAAATATGAAACCCAGTTATGTGAAAAAATATGTACAGTGCTATTTATTTGAAAAAATTGTTCTACATGATAATTATTATTGCACAAGCTCATTTTTCCAGAAACAAAATCCTCGCAGAATAGAGGATGCTCACCGGAATTACAAACATCAAAAAAATCCAGACACTGTCTTTCAGAATATCTATTAGACAAATATAAAATTATATTTTTAAAACTGGCTATTGAGGCTAATTTTTTATGGATAGCATGAACTGCTTCAAAACGCATGCACCACAGTCTAAGAAGGGGGCCAACACAAGAAATTTGATCTGTTACATGCAATAAATAGTGTAATTTTGGGGTCATTATGTGTGGAAATATGTTTTTAAAAGAGCGCAAAAAAGATTCTATTTCAGACTGAATATATTTTAATTTAAGAGAAGAAATCTGTGGGGATAGAATGAGAGATCGAATGTAAAGATATTCAAGAAATATGGTCATTGTGGGATCATTTTTAGGGACTTTATTCATTAAAAAAAGAGGCATAAACCTAGTTAGTATGTCCATTTTATCGGCACTTTGGTGAATTTCAGTATTAATATGCTTATGTAAAAGTTCTGATGGCTTTTTTAATTTATCATTACGTCCATAAGGAAAATTTTGAATTGTTTGATTTAAAGCAGCTAAAGAAAAATATTTTTTGTCATATATCAATGTATGTAAAGTTTCAGATAAAATTGTTCGATCTAATCCCTCAAAAATAAGATGCATTACATCAGTTGGACTTTGCCGCAGCAAATCAAAGCAAGGCACGTCCAACAGACTAGATCGCCTGTTGACGCCCGATTCAACCGAGTTATCTAGATGGGTGCAGTCTCTCTCGTGATTACATGATGTTCTCATACGGCAATCATTTAGTTTTAGACATTCACGAGCATCATCAATAGTACAATAACAAAACCGGCACATTCTGTAAGCTCCACTTACACCTTCCTTGAAACCACAAACAGAGGCAATGGCTGGTGTATCCCCAACGCACGAGGCAAGATGAACCCTAACATTAATATTGTTGACTTCATGGATTTCGTGCAAAGTTTTCAATTCATCAGTGACTTTAGATAGGAAACTTTCGATGCCATATGTACGGAGATTATTTGACTTACAAATACCAAGAAGAAACATTGAATTCAACTTTGAAGAGTACTTTGGTGGTAAATTTAGGAAAGAATAATAAAACATTGCGAGCTTATGCTTTTTTGTGTTAGACCCTAGGGGATTTACGATCTCAAGATCATCGTAATAAAGGATAATTTTCAAGTTTAAATAATCATTACTACTTTTTTCAGACAAACAAGGATTTTCATTACATACAGAACCATCTAAAAAACTACGCATAATGTCATCAGACAACTGAGGATTATCACTTATGAGTGTTGATTTAAATTTATCTACATTCAATATTGATTTAAGCGTATTCATGATAGGAAAGTAAGAAAATATGTGTTTGGATCCATCAGCATGTGGAAATATATGAGGCTCTAGGAGGGATTTGTTTGAAATGAGATATTTTTTTAATGAATAGGAATTTGTAAATGATTTTATGTCCTGCATTATGTCTGTCCTTGTTGCCTCAAAATCATGCATAACATCATTGACTCCTTCAACATTGTGTGATTTGAGAGACTAAAAAGATGAACAGAAATACTAAGCACATGTTAAAACAGCACAAGCACATAAAAAGTAGAATAAAACCTACTTATATTATAATATAACACAAAACATACATACACAACTAATATTTCAAAATGTAACAGAAATTCATTTGAATATGCAAATTTTTTCCAAACTGTAGATTTAAAACTTATAAATATAAATAGATATAAACCTAAATATGTCTTGTTAGTATGTATATATGAAGTGTACAAAGCTCCATAATATAACAACTTGAAATGTTATAAGTACATCATCTAAAAAATAATTATGAAAATTTAGTAAAAGGAATAAGAATAAATCATTCAATTATTATTTATCATTAATAGTTTACAGACTTACAGTAAATTACTTTACAGTCTTTATTTTCAGACTTACTTTACAGTAATTAAGAAAAAAACATACATTTAAAATTAATACATTGAATGGACTATACTTTTATCAATATTTATGTTGTAATTAACATGACAAAATAAATAAATGTATTATGTAAATTGTAAAAGTACAAATCAAGATCATATATAATATGAATATATTTAAAAGAAAAAAACATTTAGTCTTGTTTTACAAGAGTGGTAATGTGAGAAAAACATTTTAATTATAGTTTTAACATTTAGATATATAATCACAATTATGATAAATTTACATAAAGTGAATACTAAAAAATTATAATATTTATTTTAAAACATTTCTTATATAATTTTTTTTAACCTACTTCTTTTGTGCTTGATTCAAATTTGTCTGCAACAATCTCAATAACATGCTGAACATCTGAGTAGATACGATCCATTGAAGCCTGCAATACAAAATATTATATATAATGTTTATAATTGATTTTAAAGTATCATTCAAAATAAATATTTAAAGTTATTACACACATTTATAAAGATAATAATCATTAGTATAATGATGAAATATTTAAATTACACATTTAAATATATATAAAATATGTTTTAACATAGTATATAATATATAGAGAGATCTCACAAAAATATAACTTGAAGAATATAGACTGCAGTTAACTTGCAGAATAGACAGGAAACTATAATGTGTATTAAATACTATATATATAATAATGTTAAAAATTCAGTTATACGTAAAAATACCATAAATAATATATTAGTAAAATATAAGTAAAAAATACTATAAAAATAACTATAAAAAGTATATATATATAAGTAATATATAAAATTTTGAGCATAATTAGAAAAGAATAATATGAAATTATAAGAAAGCATAATAATGATAATTTAAAAAAAATGTTATACATTTATATACTATGAAATTTTTAAAGAATTATAAATATTTCAATTATATCAAGAATTGTACTACAACAAGATTTTTTATAATAACTGATATGTTTTTATTATCCGAACTGAAAATAATATGAAATTATTTAAAATACAAAAACAAATAATACAACATAAAAAGTTAAAATTATAAAAAGAATGCTCATGAGCATTAGTTAATAGCAATAATTGAAATAATTGTTATATATAAACAAAAAAATAAATATATTAATTATATAAATAGAAATAATTATTAACCACATTAATAATAATAATCCTATAGGATATATTGCTACTGCATATATGCAGTTTTGATAGTCAAACATTAATTGTATATATTAATTATGAGTTAACTTATCATTTTATTATTTTAAATTAATTAAAATTGGCTTAAAATTGGTTTGTATATGCATTCATCTAAAAAAGGAAAAGTGAATATTGAAATACTATAGTATACTATATAATTTTCTTTTTATTTATTATATATAGTAAAGAAATATATTTATTTATTATTGTAATTTGCTTATATAATATTATTATAATTTGTTTACCTGACTGATAGCATTTTCTGTCTTTGCTTTTAACCGAAACCAGGCCATCTGATCCTTTAAAGTCACTGCATTGATGGGTTGATTAGTGGTTGGATTTGTGACAGGAGCAGGTGCACCAACATCAACTTCGTATTCAATGTCATCCTGAATTACTGGGTCTATGGGCTCATTGAGTAAATTATGTTGTCTACTGTGATCTAATTTAATGCTTTCCGTTGATGTACCCGAGAAAAGGTCAGGATGGTTTGTATGAAGATGCCTTCTCAAAACTCGATAATTCGAAGTTTTAAAAGAACAATTATCAATTAGGCAATCGCATACAAACGAACGATCACGAGAATGTTGATATAAATGCTGTAAATATCTTTCTATATATTCCGTATGAAAATCTTTACATACTATATTTACCTTAATAGGACATGAATATACGGTAGGCATATTAACTGTTAAAACGAACAAAACCACAGCAAAATAGACTCAATTCAAACAACGCACCCAGTTTCGTTTATCAAATTTAATAATTAATTTATTACATTAAAAGCGCGTTACTGTTCGCGCATATAATAATGTTTTTCACTATTTATTTACACTGCATTTATTATTTAATTTCATCAAAAGAGTATATCAGCTCAGCTCGTACAAAAAATAATTTGTACTTTAATTTTTTATAATTTTAAAAGAATTACAAGAGAAAAACATTTCTTATAATATAATAATAATATATTATGTTAAAACGTAAATTAATGTTCAAAAGGAATTATGAAATGGAAAAACATATAATATTACTGTTACTATCAGATAATAAAAGGTGAACTACAAGTATTGTTCATATTATATTTACGTTGAAAATATACTTTTAATTAAATATTTTAAATTAGTATTGCTAAATGTCAGGCACGTACATCACTATATCTAGCAATATTTGTAGGTTTAACTATATGTTAATGCATTTATAAAGTACGCATTAAATTCAGAACTTTTAAAATGTGTCAAATTAACAAGCGGAATTTTTTTTAGTTAAATATCATGTTAATTATGCATTATAGGATTTTTAGCTATGATAATTAGCCATAATATTAACTATACTATATAATTGATGCATTAATACAGATCGAATTGAAGAGAAAATCAAAAAAGAAAAACTCAAAAATATAATTAAATTGTTCTTGATAGTTAAAGGGCATTTACAAATAACGTAACGTAGGTGGTGGGATGGGGTGTTTGCTTTTGTGTTCGTTACGTTACTCTATAATATGAAGTTTAAACGTTCAACCAGTGTTCTGCCTCTATAATTCTAAAAAAACTAGCCAATGCTATTTTAAACTATATATGGGTTAAACCCCAGAGAAAACGGAGCAGTTTATTGATTAAGTTAAAAAAATCATTGTTGTTTAATTAGTGTGTAAACATATGTAACAAAGAAAAATTATTAATCAGTGTCTTTTGGATAATTCAAAATTAAATGTACCAATTTCCAAAAATAATTATTTCATACGGATAAACGTGGTTAATTATATTTTTCTTTAAAGGATGTTGAAAAAGCGTAACGTTATTAACAGGGGGTGTTTGCCTTTGCGTTATGATGTGTAACGATGTATCTGAAAAGTCTTTGCGTCTATGGAGATGTCTTTGAGAAGTCCATTTTTTGTCTAAGATTATTTGTGAAATTTTATTAATTTATAGGCCGGTACAAATGTATAAATATTGTTAGAGTATATTATTAATTTTAATGAAAGAAAATATTTAAATTAATCTATTGTTAGTAAGGGTCTTTATGGCCCACACATTTAAAACTTTTACAAACAAACGTTAACAAATTAGTTTAATATATAATTATCATGGCGTCTGTATTTATAGACGCGTCCGTAAATCGCAGTCAATATAAATTTTACTGTGAATTTAGGCCCCTATAACGTAAATCAGACGTTTGCTTGAATACCCGTTCCGAAGAAAAATC
>JAUZND010069891.1:0-17163 GCA_034780555.1 Coelogynopora nodosa | reverse complement strand
TAAGTATACCTGAAAAAGGCGCCCCGAAAGCGCTGGGTTTCCGGATACCCTGGAAACCCCCCCTATCTGCGCCACTGATTCTAAAATATAATTCTAGTCTATAGTCTATGACTATAGTCTATAGACATAGTATAGTCTATAGTATAGACTATAGACACATCAAAATCAATAAAACATTTATGGTATGTAAGTTATTTATTTATGTATTACATTAAATATATATGCAGTTAAATATATGTTAATAAAAATACAAATCAAATTTAATACAATGAAAATAAATGTCACACAGAATATGTTAATAACTATGATTATAATTTATAAAACTAAATTATTTAGATTGTAAATTAAATTTTAGTAAAGGCACAATTAAAACTATGTTACTGATAGTTTGCAAATTCAGATGGTTTGCAAACCGTCCATGCAGGTGGATAGCACACTTTCTATCCATCCAGACAGTTTACAAACCATCTGGATGGATAGAAAATATGATTGATACAATAGTCAATATTAAAAAAAAGCCAAAAATTAATATTTTACTAATATTATGTATTAAACCTTTTCTCCATATTCATCTCCCTATTTAGCATCACCTTTATCTCAGGACCTACACTACTTAGAGAGACAAACAATATGTTAAAATGAAGCCCTAAAAATTATAGGAAGATAATATCTCTCTGATTTGAATTTAATTAATTCCTTTTTGAGTTATGACGTCATAAGTGTCCCCAAACACAATTTTACAATGCAAAAAGCCCAGCACCACATTCATCTCAGGAACTACGCTACTTACAGACAAATAATATGCCAAAATTTACTTTCAGCCATATTTTATTTACATATACTGTCTGCTGTATTTTCTATACAGTCTGGATGGATAGCAAATTATGAACTTATTGAACTTTTAATTTTTAATTTTTTAAAAATATATAAATTAAAATACATATTTGCATTATTAATCAACATTTATACAGACAATTGAAAGAAAAAAAAGTTCAGTGTTTTCTTTCAGCCATATTTACATACTTACTGTCTGCAACATTTTCTATCCATCTGGACAGATACCAAATTTTTGAACTTTTAATTTTCAATTTTAAAAAATATATAAATTATATTACAATTTTGCATTTTTAATGATTATTTATTAAAGCACTCACAATTTGTTTTTCTAGGTAGTATGTAAATAAGAATGAAAAATGCATTAAAAATATGACAAAACAACTTATCTGTATAAATTTTAATTAAATATGTAAAGCCCCCCACACATGAGGCGATAAACAGAGACACAAGACATTACATCTGCCAATGAAATGTCTTGTGTCTTATGTCCCAATTGCCCACACATGAGGTGATTAGACATTACATCGCATTGATGAAATGTCTCGGGAAATGTCCACATGTGTGGTAGCTGAGTGATAAAATATAGCAGTTGAGCAACAAATTTTAAATATCAGTTCAGTTGAAACATAAGACACTAGACACTCAAATTCAAACCAATAAAAAACAATTATTGATTTTTTAAACAAATGATTTATGTAAATATAGTCAAAGTACCTACAGCTTTGCATACAATAGATAAATTATGAAATTATATTGTATTCCAAATACCTTTTGATTAGACATTCTAACGTCCAAATATGCCAAAACAAGAAATTGAATTAGGCCTTTAAAAAATTTGGATTTCAATTAATAATAAATAGCTTGACACGTTTCTGGTATAATTTTCCCCAATGATTGTGGTGAAATTATTGTACTAAATGTTAGGTCTTCACATGAGCATCCTGTTGCTAAAAATCAGTGGCTGGCCACTAATCTTTCTTCTGGTGAAATTGAATCTCTCATTAATGTTGATGTTTTTATAATATTTGGAAAATCATACATTGTATGATTGGATGCATACATTGGATGCATTCATATGCAAATAATTAAAATAATCTCCAGGTATATAATCATGTACCAACTCCCATAACAGCTGCATGTGGGAACTGGATGTTTTTTTCCATAACCATTTTTTTGTCCTGCATTTCCTCTCTTTTATATTAACTTAAGTGATAGCAAAAAAACAACAATAGCCACCTTTTTTTGTTTTGATAATACTGTTGGCATTTTGATATTTTTTAAATTGATTTGTGTATTTGATATTAACAATAAATTATATACTTATCGCTTGTGTCTTTTGTCGCTACCTGTGTGGATACTCAGACACAAGTGACATGACATTTGATGTGGGACATTTCATCACTTGTGTCTTGTGTCTCGCTTTATTGCTACATGTGTGGAGGGCAGACATTTCATTGGTGATGTAATGTCTTGTGTCTTGTGTCCCTGCTTTATCGCCTCGTGTGTGGGGGGCTTAATACAATTTAAACATTAAAAAGGTTTTAAAAGATAATTTTATTAATTTGTGATAAATATTTTATAATATTTAAATATTACTTAAATATGTCATTTTGGCTCAATAAAAATATTATATGAATAATATCAATACTTCAGATGGTTTGCAAACCATATTATTTTACCAGACAGTTTGCCAACTGTCTGAATTTGCAATCTGTCTGTAACAACTACAAATGAAACATCAACATTATCATTAAAACAGTTATTAATATATTATTGTTTAATGTATAATATATAAAGTGTGCTCATCTATTTAACAATGTTGTATTTGAATTTTCCATAATGCTCTGTATATTTATTGCCTCAAATATACACTTTAATTAATGACGTTATTGGCACAGACTTCCTTCCTATTGGCTTAATTAATCTTTCTCCTGTTTTATGTCTCATGTTTTCTCTTCCTTCATTCAATTTTTGGGCTGGGACTAATATGACTTCAGTAGTTGTTTGTGTATTGATTTTTAGTATGTATTTTCTATCTTATGTGACTGAATGCATTTATGTATAATCTAGTTGTTCCACTGTCATACACTTGCTAAACCCCAATGCAAAACACCAATTTATTGAGAAAAAATGTACTAAATAATGCATTTTCCCACAAATTCATCTTTTTAAATCAAATTTAACTTTTTTATTTCTTTGTAATAATTTGATTTAAAAAGTGAATAGTGATTTGATAAACATTGCTCTAACAGTGACATTAACAATGTTATTTTTAATAATTTAGCTTTTTAAAAATTATAATTACTTCAAATACAACTAATTTTGCTTACCATAAATTTAATATGGTCTACCTAACTCAGACACTAATATTAAAAGCTTTTTAAATTTTCATGCCTATTTCAACACAGCTGTTGTACTTTTGCTAGTAGTCAATAAATAATATTGAATAATACAAGCCTATATTAAATAAACAACTTGTTATGAAGGTCATTATAATATGCATTGTTGTATGTAATAACTATGAATTTCAAGTAAAACTATTGTTTTAATAAATAATTTTATTGTATTTTTAAAATTAAAATTTTATAATCATTTAACTACTGGCCATAACGTTAGCCATTGAGCTGCCCATAAAAGATGTTCAGCATTATTCTTAAATAACACATTAATGCACATTATAGTATAGCTTTTTTGTCTTAGAAAATGTGTAGCTTTTCTTTGTGACATTAATAAGTCAATAATTATTTTGTTGTAATTTGTGTTAGATTGATGTACTTTATCTAGTAAATAAATAATTAATCAATGTTGAAATTACTCATTATTACTATTAGACTTAATTACTTATTGTTAATATTTTCATTTAAAACTATGTCTGAAATTTGAGACTTAAGTCAAAAATATTTTGTTATTGTATCTGTGTAAAATATTTTTTATTAAAAAAATTAAACACATTCTTCTATATAATATGTCATTATTTCATTTTGTACAATCAATTATTTTTAATATTGTGTTCCTAGATTTATAATTATGTAGAAATTATGTGTTATATTGTGTGTACCATATATATATACATTTGTAATTTTCAATGCTTCTCTTATTAATTGATTTTTTAGATAATCCACAGATAATTTATGATAGAAATGGAACAAATATAACAGATCCATTTTCCATAGCAATTTTTAGAAATAGTCTTTTAAAATTATTTTGTTTTGTAAGTGGTTCTGATACACCAGAATGGAAATTTAGTCCTATATTTCCACTAACTAATTATAGTTTAAACCCCATTGTGAATAATGAGACTGGTATTATTAAAATTTTAAAAACTTCCATCAATGATTCAGGAGTTTATTTCTGTAGCAATGGAAAATGGAATAACACTATATTTGTTCATGTGATTTCAGGTAATAACAAACTGTTGTATTTGGTGATGGACTATTTTACATAGAACCCATGCTTTAATTGTGTTCTATAGTAGTGTCTTAATTTCGGAATAAATGTTTTAAATATAAACTTATTTTAAAGAAGAGTTCAAATGTAGATAAAATATTAAATTTATTATTTATTTAAAACCATAGTTGTTAATAATACTGATCAGATAACATTTTTTTACCTAATCAGTGAAACTTAATTTGTTTAGTATTTTGTTACTTAAGTAACAATTTATACATTTCATTTTTTTTCTAGTTTAAAAAATTATCTATGGTATAGAGCACAATTAAATTTATTCAAGTGTACCCATTTTTTTCTAGTTGTGTCGTTTAATATAAACATCCATGGAAATTGTTTGATCAATGTAGTGAACAAAATAATCCTGTGATCAATGTTTTATACTTATTATTTAGTATAAGGGTTGACAACATGTTTCTGATATCCAATTGAGTCTGCAAATAAAATAACCTTTTTTATTATGGTATTTAACAAATGCTTTGCATGTAGTGAGTGGTCTTCATTACTGTTTGATAAATAATATATATGTTATTTTCTTTCCTCTTTTATGTTAATGTTATATACTTTTTATTACTGTAAAGTTTCCTTTTATTTCTTTCATTATGTTTATTTCACATTGGGACTAAGATTTATAATTTTTTATTTTATTTTCTAAAACACAAGATGAACATAATTAATAGTTTAATATATTGATTATTGTATAATTTAATCAAGTAGAGTTTTCCTTTAAGAATTTTTTAATTATTTTGTTAAAAAATTATACATATTTATATCTATATTAATATATGTGCTTATGTAGCTTATTGCTTTCTTTGGAATAGTGAAATATGGCTGATCATATGATTCTATTTATATTTCATTTCAATAACATTAATATATAAAATTATTTAAAAACCAATTTAACTTATAGTAAAGTAGACAGTTAAAAAATGAATTTTTTTTGTAAACTATTTTAATTTTGCTTTCTATATTAAATATGTTTAAAAACAGCCATGTTTATGAAAACAAATATATTTACTTGTTGTTCCAGATATTCTATAATATGTTGGTATCAAATTGTAGTAAACAATAATTGTCTTAATTCTGTGGATTAATAATTGGACTAGCATGAGATTTAAAAATGTAATTATACCATTATGATATTTTATTAGCCTTAATTGTCTTAATTTTATGGATTAATTAATTGGACTAAAATGATGTTTAAAAATGAAAATATGCCATTATGATATTTCATTAGCGAATTCCAACTGCCTGCAAGCATATGTTGTACCAACTAGCAATATCAAAAAAGAATATATTGAGCGCTTCTATGAATAACTAGTCCCTGTTGGACAAGACTTCAAAGAAAGATGTGACCATCACCACCTGCGATTTTAACGCTAAAGTAAGAGATGATCCTTATGGAGTGTAAAATGTAATGGATTTCTGTTAATAAATGGCAAACAAAATTCTACTCTACATGTCATTATAATAAACCAACTACACCCATTCTTCGACCGAGAAATACCAAATGAGCAAGCATGCTTCTGCAAAGGCAGAGACACTCTAGATCAAATTGCTAATATCCGCTGGCTGATTAAAAAGTACATCGAAACAAAGTAATCCTTGTATTTATTTTTTATAGACTACAGCAAGGCCTTCGACACGGTACAACATCAAAACATGTGGCAGACAATGAAAAATATTGGCTTCCCAATACACATGATTGCTTTTTTTCATTCTCTGTACACGAACCAAACATCCACAGTGTGGCGCCGACTGGCTACCGTGACTGATTTAATATTGGTCAAGAAGTTCGGCTACGATCCATTGCTTCGCCCTACTGCTTCAACACATATACTGAAACACTTCATGCGAGATGTACTGGCTGGGTTCGATGGCGGTACAAACGTTGGTGGGTAGAAGATATATAATCTATGATTTGCTGATAACACCTCACTGATAGCCGAATTAAAAGAAGAAATTGAATTTTCTAAGTAAAAGTAAGAATGCTGCTCTGTTCCTGAATGTAAAGACTACATTCATGATTGTTAGTAATGGAGAGAAGGACGAGAAGTTTACTTCAAAAAGTGAAGACTTTAATGTTGTTGACTTCAACTTCCTCAGTTTACTATTCACAAATAAAAGGGGTTCATCCAAAGAGATTAGGAGTCTAATAGGCATGGCACAAACACCATTTCCAGATGGACAAAGACACGAATTGTGAACTCTCACCAGTGTTTTATATCGACACTATGGTTGTATAAGCTGAACACTCCCATAGGATGAAAAAAAAGAAAAACTATTGAATCTCGAAAATTAAATAATGAAAGGAATGATTGAGAGACTTGGAAGACCGAAAATGCGCTGGATTGACAGTACAAAACAAGAAATGAGAACATCGGGGGCATGTATTAAAACAATAATCTCAAGACTGAGCGGTATGGCATGCAGACATCTCAAGAGGTCACAAAGTATCGGTATCGGAAGTTTTACTTTAAAATATACATACATTATTAAGTACATTAAACTACGATATTTAAAATTTATTTTACATCCTGACATTTTCTCATTTGTTAAACAGTAACACATTTTTACCAATGTCATGATCTATAATTGATTTAAAAAAAAATAGCAAAATGCATTCGTTGTTTTTTATTTATCGGCGCAAATAGTCTTAATGTATAGGCAAATGTACATTTGGAGGTACTAAACTTCAATTCCGTACAAATTCCTCCACTTTTCATCTCCACTAGATGAATATGAATTTATAGAGGAATCTCCTATAGATAATAGATAATATGTTCTCCTAAGAAATGGTAAATAATATTCACTAGATAATGTGATGCACAAATAAATTGTTTATTAAGTTTTTATATAATTTAAATAAGTTATCAAATTTTGTTATGCGAATATTTCTTTCCATGTATATATGTCGGACGAAATGGGCTAAAACTATATTTACTATATAATGAGTGAATGACACATTTAAAAAAATAATTTTGGTCTACACCAAAGGAGTCAAAACGATATTTACTCATTTTATAGTGAATATTGTGTTGGTCCCTTTCGTCCAGAATAAATGATTTTTTTAAACGTGTTATTCACTAATTTTATAGTGAATATCGTTTTGGCCCTTTTCCTCCGCCAGATTTGTATAAAAATAATCAGGTTTAAGTAGAGATAATTAGATTTATGTTAATTTAGCTATAATCAGATTTATGTTAATGTTTCGTTTTGACTGCTTTCGTCCGCCATACATGTATTTATCTGACTTACATTATATGTAAATCATAAACTTACATTAATATTTGTAAAATTCCACCCTTGCTTGCATAATATATCCTATATATTAATGTGATTTACAAGTATAGTACTTTATTTTATTGTAATATCAATATTTTGGTATGCTTAATTATTTTAATAGTTGCTCCTTTAAACGGTACCATTTATACAAAGGAAAAGAATGTGTATGTAAACGATCTCCAATTCCTAAAGAAACATGTTGATACATTTCAACCTGCTAAAATATCATGCATCTGTACTGCCAGTCCTAACAGCATAGCTGATTCTATAAAAATTATCTGGACAGGGGGAATCTATGATGACAACAAGGACCTGTTTAAAGTACAATCAAACACAACAGGTACCAATGCTAAGTCAAGTTCACTTACCCTCCTTAAACCAGGTAAGATAAGAAAAATGTTTTAATACTTCATAATTAAAATTTTTTAGATGAGAAACATATATAATTTATTCGATGATTTGCTTCAGTTCTATATTATTAGGTCCTTCAACACAGTTAACAGCTCTTTAAATAAAAACACAATTTTATTCATTTTTACATAATTTCCGTAGTTATATCGTTGATATCACCCTTATTTCACATTAAAAAGAAATGTGTAATACGTTGCGGTTATTTTAAGATTACAAAAAATAAGTAAACATACTTCATTCATATTAAAATGTCCAGATACATCATAATTAATCAAACAATATAATTAATATATTTGAAATATTATTATTTACATTTTTATAAAATTACTATTAATTACTGTATTAATATATTTTTATATTAATTTCTATATTAATATGGTATAGAATCCCAAAATAAACAGACGCATTTTCACAAAAAATAAGTCACAAAACATGTTGCCGTATTGTATGTTCTCTTTAGGCTATATATTATGGTAAATATTTATTTCTGTGTGGCTATTTGTCCTCGGACAAGGAATTTTAGATTCTGGTTCTCGCATATACTTATCTATGTGCACGATATATATATAATATAATGTGAAAATTTATCTGTATTTATCCTGTGTTTAGCCTTTTGTTGTTATATTAATGTACAAAACATATTATATTAATATATAATTCCGCATTTAATGTTTAAAAATTAAAAATAGTGTTGTGAAGTTCCGAGTGTAACGATCAGATTCACAAACAAAATAAATCTACGTACATATACATATTATACTCGGTATATGTATTATATTTGGTACAATATAGTACAACATATTTAATATAATATTTAACAAATATTTATTATTTTAATTTTATTTATTTTAAATGTTACTACTTTGTTTTATCGTACACATACGTATATACGAGGACAAATAAAACCAGAATCTAAAAATCCTTGTCCGAGGACAAATAGCCATACCGTATTTATTTATTTGTTTTATACATTTTATTGTATAATGAAAAACAGTACATTCAGTTGCTTCATTAGAACGTAATTCATAAATTTTCATAAACGATTTGTGGGCAAAGTGAGCCCATATACGGAAAATATTCCAATACGTTTGAGCTGACCTTGTAAACGACATCCCAGAATTTATTAAACAAATCATTCGCAATAGATGTCACTAAATCTGTAAAACCGTTCATTAGAATGTCATAAATATGCAATATGAAAACATAGATACCCCCAAAAATGTTATATTTAATATATAGAACAATATTTATGTTTATAAACAAAATTTGCAACATTTATGCTAACATTTTATATTTATTGCAACATTTAATTACTTATCCAATTGGGTCAATACGACGGTGAACATGCAATTATGTTTTCCCTGACTCTGGTATACCAACGAAGCCGGTAGTGGTAATTGTAAAAACAAAAATTAAGATTTTTCCAAACAAGTATTTCATCTAATTTACTACATTTAATTCAGTTTGAATAGTATAATTTGATATTAATGAAATGGTATACTATTTGATAAAAAGTATTTTAATTTCTAACTTAAAATATTTTACAATATTGCTTATTTAAAATATATTGTCAAAAATACTAAACATTTTGAATCAATATGATATGATCAAATATATCTATATAACAATATTTGCATTAGTACTATTTTATACAACATCTTCTTACAAATAGTCAGACTGTTTATATCATTTATCTGGTAGTATTTAGTTTAGTTTTGTGTTAATACTATACTTTACATTATTCTTATGGCACCTACCGTGTGGATTTATTGGAACACAAATCGCAACTAAATTCCAGTGATCGTAGTAAACTATATTTAATGTAATCACTAAAATAAATCCTCACGAAAGCTGCTTCAAAAAAGTTATTAGGTTCTGCATTTAAAAAAGTAATGATAACATATTTAAAACATGAATATTGGACAAAATACACTATAACAGTTAAACAGTATCAGTATACTTTTTAATAATATATCACAATATGTATAACATATTTAGTTCCAAAGTCACAGGTAAAAAACTCTAGTTCGTTCAAGTACTTCTAATAATATATCACAATATGTATAACATATTTAGTTCCAAAGTCACAGGTAAAAAAACTCTAGTTCGTTCAAGTACTTCTAATTAATGTAAAACGGTATAGAAAATTTTGACAATTTCAAATTCTTTTAATAATATTTATTGTACCATTCATGGAAATATCTAGGAAACAACATGACAAATATTAATATACTTTTTAATCTGAGTTGTTTTATTAATAGTGTCACCACATATTTTTATATAATATGGTTTTTAAGAATAGAAAATTGTTATAATGTCGGTTGGTTACTTTTTTTCATTTTTAACTTTAAAAATTATGGAAGTAATTTGGTTATTTCTGCTTACCAAGCATACCGTTCTAATGTTACTGTAAAAAATGATTAATAATAATTTTAATGCATTTAACCAAATTGTGAATTAATTAATGAAAATATTATCACTTTTTGAAAACTAAATAATAAAAAAAGTGTGATTCTTATATTATCCGTTTAAGCATTTGCTAATATATCAATGGCTTTAAAATAATTTTATCGGTTATTATTTTCAAATTATGTACCTTGTCACTGATTAAATTTGCTTCATTGTTAATTTTAACGTTTCATGAGCTTATCCAATTTTAATAATTATATATTAGTTTAAATCCTTAATTTTTACATCTCAAATTTACCATTTTTACATATCAATAAATTTTTTACTAAGTCAAATTTTCTCAGATTAAGTCATGGTTATCTAGCATATTTAAAATCTATTAACAGTTTGGCATAATAATCAAATATAAAATAAATGTAAGAAAATTTACAGGATGTGGTCTTATAAACTTTTCATTTAATGTTAAGTTAAGTTACATAGATTATTAGGTTAAGATACATAGATTATAGATTTTTATAGCATAATTTGTTTTATGTTTTTTATCAGCCTTTTTATAAAATAATCCGAATTCCAACCATGGATTTAGGAAAGTCAGATCGTATATTACAGTTTTTTATTTTACTATTTGATAATATTATACAATATATATATATATATTTGTACAAAATGATTATGTTACAAATGTACAACTGAGTCCATTTTACATTATGCAATTTAACAAAATGGTTATTATTAATAATAATTGAGTTATCAACTGTGAAAAGAGCGAATGTCTATGAAAAGTTATAATAACGGATCTTAGGTGCAACGACCGCAATTTGTACAGTCTATAACTAAAGTAAATTTACGAACTTTTGCTGTGCAACAAAGCACATTGTTCACTGATTTTATTAAAAAATTTACTCAAGGCATATTATGGTAATTTTATTTTTATATTACCAAAATGCTGACAAGACATTTTTATTAATGCACAAACAAAATTTGGCGGGAAAATAGCTGAACATTTAATTATAAAACTAATTACACGCAATTTACATTTAATCATTTGTATATAACTTAGCATACATAACTATAAAATAATCTATTTTATACAAATACAATACTTCAATTTACTTGTGGTTAGCCGTATGTCTTTTAAAAATACGTAATTTCCATAACACAACTGTTATTTAAGCGTAATGTTAATTATTTTAATTTGCTGGGCTGTAACTTAATGTACAATAGGACTATTTAATGTTTATTTTTCTTTAAATTATAGCACCATTTGCGATTTTTAGATATACGGTAAACATTTGAAATTTCCTAAAAAGCTTAGAATATCAAGAGGACTACTAATAAAAGACTTTAATTAAGTTATAATGATGTAATTAAATTATATATTGTATAATATCATAATAAACTCAGTTAATTTTGTTGTATAATTTTAAAAGTGATATCTAAAAAATTTATATTTTGTACATATATACTTTGTATATTATACATAAGTGTTTTCTAATTTTTTACAGTCGATAAACTCGGGATACATTTATAAATAACTTCTAAAGTTGAAAATAACAGTTTATATTGAACTGTTAGTATACAAAACGATTAATTTTTTGTTTGATACGTACATTAACAACATTGATGGATGTGTTTACCATCACTTATTCTATAAATATAACTTGCATCTATTCTAATGTCATCCAATTAAGATGGCTTTATTATTAGTCAACTTAATATGATAAAGGTTGCATGAAGTTTTGTAATTTGAAATTAAATACTTTAAGCATTTGTAAATGATGGCATTAAAGTTTAACTTCATGTATGATACAAATTTATTTTAAAAGTATATGATTGCCATTAATCTATTCGTCACATACACAGTAATTATTTTGTAGTTTTTTGACTACTTTACCAACCTATGTTTTCCTTGTCAATATGTTCTAAATAAACTCAAACGTTTTTCTTTAATAACCCGGCAACGATTATTTGTGAATTTTATTTGAGCTAAACCTTGTTGTGTATATATATATTGTATAACATGTTTATTTGAAATTGTTAGACTAATATAATTACCCTTCTTTATTACACTTAAATGTTTTGGTATTTTAAAGTTTGTGTTTATTTCATACGCTCCTAATCTATTATAATTATTCCATTTAATGATGTTTATATTGAATAATCTATTTTGTTATAATTATAATTAAACTAAAATTTATTTCAAATATTTTGTTACAGATTTCAGCGAAAATAAAAACTACTATGGCTTATATAAATGCACCTGTAATTTTCAAACCTCAGATTCAATATCTGCAAATGTCTACTATAAAGGTAACCGATTATATTTATAGAAATCTATTGTTGACTTTTTAAAAAGTTTTTATCAACATTTTATTTTTCTATAAAATTTATAACAGAAGCAAATTAGCAGTGTGCTTGTTCATTTAGTAAACAATAGCTTCTCCGTATCATCAAACCAAAAAGAAAGATATGATTCTTCTAATGTTTTATGGATTGTTTCCTTAATAGATATATTTTTTTAAATGGTGTAGCCAAGCTATATCAATGAAGAGAATATTTGATTTCACAATGTGGGTTTGGTTATTATATATATTAAGATATGTATTTATTATTAAATATATAATATCTTAAATAACTTATTTAGTATAACTAAACCACAATAGGTACATAAATTTCTCTGTTATCTCAGTATTTAAATCGGTTATGATTTCGGTTAGGCTGTAGATGCAATTTTAAAGTAATTAAATAGCTTTACATGTGCTTTATATTTCGAATCAAACAACAACCCATAGTAATATCTATTACAAAATCCTGTAATGTTAATAATAATCAAAATGATTCGGAAATGATATTTGTATTTCACCACTTAAACTTTTTAAAAGAAACTTGTAGGGTTTCTTCAATTAATTCCAGTAGCATTATGTCGCCTTTTATTTATTTGTTGCAATATGTTTATAAAGCGTTACTGTAACTCTTTATAAACATATAACAACTTTGAACAAGTTATGCCTTAATACTGTAACAGTATTAAGACGTAATTTTTCAATGTTGTAATTTTAATAGTCTTAAAAGGTTCCTATTCATTAATTCGGAAATTCTTTCTATAGTGCTAAAACATTGATTTGATAAAGTTTTGAGTAAAAAAAACAATTTGTATCATGCATCCAATTTATAGCACATTATAAAGATTATAATTTATAGAATTATTTACTTTATTATATAAATTTGAAATAACCTTACCAATATTTGCATTTTAATATAATTAATTTATTTAAAATGCTTTACAAATATTGTCTTGCGAATATCTTATTTAACTATAGTCAGTTCTTTTGAACAGATTACTATTTGATTCATGTTAGCACATCGAGTATTGATTTTTAAATTTGCATGCACGACATGTTAGTTGTGTTTACTGTTGAGTCAGTTAAGGTGGAATAGTCATTCCAGCTAATCTTAGTTTAATCGATCAATATATTTGGTTTACAGTTTACTGAAAGGATTTATTGTTCTGTTCAATCTGTATTCTGTAAAAATCGTTGAGTAATCAATATTCGAACCTCTTTGTCAGTATGTATATTGCTATATGCATGTTACTAAATATTAAAACACAGTATACTTTCATAATTAAGTTAAGCTATTTTTAAGAATAAAACAATGTATTGTTACTGTGCATATCAAATCGAATTAAAAACTATACTGTATTTTAATTTAACATATGTTAACCACCATCCAAATGTTTTTCTGTTTTTTTTACTACAAATTGAAAACCAAATTATTTAGAAATAAACCAAAGCAACTAAGTTAAAAAAGCAAACAGTGGTCATTGGTTTCATTTGGATATATATTATAGTTATTAAATAAATCTCGGAGCTTTGTTGTACTTGTGTTATTATATATTTTATAGTGTTTTATACATTTTCTATAGCTAATGTTGTTCATATATTACCTATATTTTTTAAACTTATAGTTTCCACTAATATCAAAACAATACATATAATGATCATAGTACTTAGAACTTTTTAGATATTTTCTCCGAAAAGCACGTCTTCTTCCAACATATAATCAACAGCCTGTGGATGTCTGGGATTATGTCTCACTTCGCCACTTGTCTCATATATTGCCAGCCAATCAAATGAGATAATTATAAGGCTACACGAGATGCATATAGATGCTTATAAATAGTTTGCATCATTAAATTTAACTTAAGTATATATTTGCATAATAAATTATTTTTAACCTTTTTATAGATGAAATTTTTGACTTAACAAGTCACTAAAATAAAGTAAAAAAATCTATAATTATATTATTTCTTCATTTGTTGTACTTTTGTTAAATTTACGGATCCCAATTATTTGTTTCTATATACAGGGGGTGGCCTTATAAGACTATATATAAGACTAAGAAAATAAGGTTAAATAGTTGTTGTGCCTGTTTGGAAACCTAATTTGAAACTACCAAAGAAATTGGATTTATTCGAATTAATTATAATTAATAAATTAATTATTGGAATTATTCGTTTCAGACTTTGATTCTACTTTATAGAGACACTGGCATGACAAAACAACCAATACGAGTAAATACCTTAATGTTTTCGAATAAATATTTTCTTAAAGTCAAAATAATTTCCTGCTTAATTCGTAATTTCTTAACATTTTTATGTAATATGATCACTGCTACATTTACTGTATACTGAAATATTTCTAAACTTAATTGAATGTAGTTGTTCAAATTTGTGAAGCCCAAAATAATTTATGGCAAAATTATTATAGTTTTAATTGAAATTTATATAATCAAAAACGGAAACGATTACACTGCTTAAACAAAAAATGTTGTATCACTAATAGAACAAACTGTTTTTTTACTTATTTTTACATGCTAAATGCGAAAATGATATTATTTATTGCATATCAGGTTTACATTTTTAATTATTTTTTATTTTATATAATACATTGCTTAATATACAGAAATTTGCCATTATTTTATTATCATTTTCTAAAAAAACACTATATGACATATTAAGTTAAATGATGAAATTTGTATATTAAACCTAGTTCTTTTATTAACCAGTGTAGAACTAATCTGTATGTTTTCAGCATCAGAAGTGAGGTAAGTTCCATGCAACCTGTTCATTGATCTGTGATTGGGAAACAGCAGACATGTTGACAGCTTGTTGTGACAGTTATCGATATAGAATAATCTAGAACTTGTTTATACAATACGAATATTCCACTTATTTTTTGGGTTCTAAATAATCATTTTAATTTTTTGTATGTCTAGAAATTGGTTATATAAACAACCGTAGCTCAAGACTAGAGCTTTCATTGTTCATTGTCCCCCGACTACTTTTGCTACATTTATGTCCAATTCACACTGGCTGCTCAACATATAATAAGCATTACTTCATTAGTGAAACTTAGACTCCACACATTTTTTTAAATTCCTATTGCGAGAAAAATTCCTGTAACTGCGAGAATGGCTTAAAGTTAAAATGTGAAAAATAATTGTTCAGTGCCAATGATTTGGCAACAATAAAGAAACCACTATAGATGACTGCTACTTTTTCCAAAAAAATTGCTGTCTTTACAGCAAAAATTCGAGACAAAATCATTTATCTTCTGTAGTGGACCCAGCCATTCAACTTTACCAGTTCCACACAGAAATGAACTGTCATTTCTAGTCCCACCTTCTGATGAAGATGCATACAACTCCAATACCACCTTATATAAATATTAAACAGAGCTGATCGCTTCAAAGTTAAAATGTTAAAACTAGTGATTAAATTGTGCTACGTTAATATTGAAGCGTTGTTTGCTTACTTTGATGCCAAGCATGATCCAACTTAATTGAGATCATATATTGGTTCTAGTAAAAGAAGCTTGAAAGCGGTGCTTTTGCACAATAGAGATATGTATCCCAGCACACCAGTAGCACACTCTCTACATTTGATAGAAGTACCAATAACCGTCAGGCAATCATAGGCTAACTTTTTCATATATATTAGTCTAATAATTTTTGTAACTCATCATACCATGAATATGCCTTCTTGTTAATAGGCGAAAACTCGGGTTTTTGTTAATTCTAATTAAACTTTTATTGTGGTTTTTCTTTGCATTTTTTTCTGACAAGGGACCATTACATTACATGGATTTATATATTTATCAATAAAATAATTCTATACTTTTATCAATTGCTATCTGAGTAGTTAACAGGCCGATTTTATAGATTAAATTAACCATTTGACAGGCGAAATCAGTCATCTAATATAAGTGATTTATGATGTCAAACACTGGCGTGTACAGGTCATTTCAAACAATCATTTATTTGTTAGAAGTTTGACTTAATTATTTTTAGTTAAAAAACTTTTAAAATAAATATATTTCATACATTTCTTGTTGGACATGTTTAAAGTGTAAACTCACTGGAAAATCATTGAAAATAAGCTGTAATCTTTGGAAAAAATTAAGTTTTAGTAAAATAAAATTATATTGCAATAATCGAGAGTGCTCTTCGATTTACATCTCCATTTTCTAAATATACTTACTGCAAAATCTGCTAAAAAAGCTTCGCGCTTGGAAATATGGGCTTATCATTGTAACATGCATGATAGGTAAGAAATTCCATGAATTTTTTTCTCCATAAAGCTATATAGATCATCAGAATCTATGATAGCCTTTTTTCAGTTTACCATACCAAACACTGATTCAGCATCAGCTTCATCCTCTTCTTCAGTTCGTAATATGTATAAAACTTCATCCTCATCATCCTTATGCCACC
>JAUZND010069880.1:0-17165 GCA_034780555.1 Coelogynopora nodosa | reverse complement strand
TAGGCCTGTGTTATAAGTACAAGTATAACTTGGTGGAATTCCTTCATTTTCTTTCACTTTTGGTATTGGTCTCCTTTGGGCTGGTTTTCTTGAGTTTTTCTAGGAAGTTGTACTCTTGTTATTTCCAGATTTATTAATTCCTCTCCTTCGCCATTTGTGTATCTTTTTTGTCTGTTTTCTTTGTTATATAGTTACCCTTTCTGTTGATTTATATTTTATTATTTATGATTTATTTATTTTCTCTCTATCTGGTGAGCTGATTTTGCCTAATGGTTCTAATCAAGTTTAGGTAGATAGGGCAAAATAATTTAATTAAAATTGTGTAAAGAGTCATACCTTTTTCTGGTTTTTATAGAAACTATATATATAGGATATATATATTTACGACTCCGTTACAAGAAGGCTATATACCTAATAATTGTGTGGGAACCATGAAGAAACAAATTGTTAATAAATTAAATTCACATAAAGATAAATATGTAAAATACTTTATTTTTTTAAATTAAATAAATACACACTTTTATAGCGTCGACTAAATTTAATGGGTTGATTTTTGCACAAATAATATACTGTCTGCTATCTGGATTATAACTACACTTTGGACATGTTAGTCATTTTAAAATATATAAAATATCTTCATGTTTTTCAAATACAAGATTACAATTGGTCTTAATTTCTAAAAAGGTAAAGATTTTTTTAACTATATACATTTTTCTTTTGTTAAAATTTAGTATTTTTCTTAAATCTTTTAATGTATATATATGCAAATTGCGTATACTACTTTTTGTTATATATATTATGTACACAATTTATGTCAAAACCTTATTCCTCTTTCTAATTTAGTTGAAATCTTCCTTAACGTGGTTTAATAATTTTGTTGAGCAAAAGTAAGCATTTCATATTCGAGTATTCTCCAAGTTATTCAATATTAGTATATACATAGATTATAAATGTTATTATTTAAACGTAAATAGTATGCATATTTCTTACATCATAACATGTAATTCAGCGCAATCCTGCTATATTGTGGACTATAATTAATCGATTTTTTTACATTCATTTATTCACTTCATTTGATTTCACTTCATTTCACTTCTACCATGTCAATTATGGCCACCTCGTTGACTATAATAAGTAAGCACTAAGCGCAGAACAAGTACTAAGAGCCGAAAGACAACTACTAATACTGAAATAGCTCTAGTTTTAAGCTATCGGAAGAAGGCCACAGAATCAGGCCAGAGAATTCCGAACTTCTCACCTACCCTACTTGGCACATTTTGGACCGTAATGCACGTGTCATATATGACAACAGAACAACAGTCAGAACATAAACTGTCGCCAACTCTTCATCAACGACTTTCTCAGCTCCCTCCCAATAAGACTAGGAACACTCTCCCCTTGCGGAAGATCTAACCGCCATCTTCTGGAGCCCCATAATCAATTTAGTCCATGAAAAAGGGCAACGTTCTCTTAATACCATTTCGGAATGCGGGCCAGCTGCGATTGACCACGTTAAACCAACAAATCAATGTAAAATCGTGTCCCAACTTCCTCAGTCTTACTTTTAACAGGCGGAACTCACTTTCAAAGCTCATATTGATAAAATCAGAAGGAAAACTTCCCAAACAATCCAACAACTGGCCTCTCTGAAGGATAGATTTTTTATTTAAATATTCCAAATTTTTAATTAATCTACAATATATTCCAATTGAACGCATTTAAAAGATACTATTTTGGATTCTGCTCTCTAAAGCTCTCATAACAGCTTGTGAAACATTCAAAACGTATTAGTCTCCCTCAAATAACAAATTTATAAATATATATATTTTTTAAATTAAGAATTCTTTCTGTGATATGGCGTAGCTTATTATAAATCAAGATGAATAAATGAATTTTGTAAAATATATAGAACAATATTGAGAATTAATTTTATTTATTAAAATTTAAATATAAAGAACTCCACATGTCGCATCGAAATCAGGATTTGTACAAAAGGAGCAGAGTAACATCACGAAGCAGAGTGACATCACAGATTTTAGTAACATCACGGAGCAGAGTGATATAACGTATCAGAGTAACATCACGAATTAGAATGACATCACGGATCAGAGTTACATCACGGAGCAGAGTAACATCACGGAACAGAGTAACATCACGGAGCAGAGTAACATCACGGATTAGAATGACATCACGGATCAGAGTTACATCATGGAGCAGAGTGATATCACGGAGCAGAGTAACATCACGAAACAGAGTAACATCACGGAGCAGAGTAACATCACGGATTAGAATGACATCACGGATCAGAGTTACATCACGGAGCAGAGTGATATCACGGAGCAGAGTAACATCACGGATTAGAGTGACATCACGGATCAGAGTGATATCCCGGATTAGAATGACATCACGGATCAGAGTGACATCACGGAGCAGAGTTACATCACGGATCATAGTAACATCACGAAACAGAGAAACATCACGGAGCAGAGTGACATCACGGAGCAGAGTGATATCACGTATCAGAGTAACATCACGAAACAGAGAAACATCGCGGAGCAGAGTGATATCACGGAGCAGAGTAACATCACGGAGCAGAGTGATATCACGGAGCAGAGTAACATCATGGGGATCAGAGTGACATCACGGAGCAGAGTGATATCACGAAGCAGAGATATAAAGGCAGATAAGAACCACAATGACGCATCGTTGCTAACATCGTCATAATATGATGCATATGCATATTTCAATACCCAGAGAATACCTCACTATTAACAAGAAAACCCGCATTACTAAATATCAGTATTCATTCGCACGTAAAATAATTTATCACAACAATTTATATTTGATGAATACAACATGATGATAACAAAATAAACCAATGTAGATTTTATCAAATTATTCCTCTATGTAGACATCCTTAATTATGTCATAGAGTTCAATGCATACATTGAAGCGGGAGGAATTACCTTTCTCACAGAAGAAATCAGGTGGCTTACAGCATCGGAACATGTAGGTATCGCAATACTGGCCTAATCCTGAACATTCTGAAAAATAATTGTAATCCTTAATTATTATTGAGTTTATCTTTATAATTATAAATATGTGGCAAAGCCAAAATATACTACACAATGTAAGAAATGACTATATTATTAAGTAATTTATACATATATGTTATTAAAGAAATAGTGCCTATGATAAACTTTTCGGAAGAATGAATATATAAATTATGAGTATCTAATAATTGCTGGAATCAAATTGCTTTTGGCGAATATTTTATAATGTGTTTATTGTGTATTGAAAGTAAACATTATCAATTTTGTAATACCAATATATATTAAAAGTTGGACTGAAATTGAATCCAGTTTATCCTAATTCTTGATTTTCATTTTGACAATTATTTGTTACTTTCGTGATCTATATAGGGACCATTCAGTATTAGGTGAAGCTATGACTCGCTCCCCAATGAAATATACATTTAAAAATATCAAAATAAAATATGTAACACAGTATACTTGATGTCTAAAATATATTCTATCCTAAGATAGACTTATATAATTTTTTTATTTAATCATTAGGCATAGGAGATTTTAATTCTGTAGTTCCGAAAGCTAATAACCAACTTAATTAATTTTACTTATTAAAATCATGTTTGGAGCTTCACTAAATTATAAAACAATAGCCTACATAGGCCATCCTCGTGTGTTTAACTTTTATCAATGACAACAAGGAGTTGGTTTCAACATTATTAGTTGGAAATATCATAGATTTGAACATGCATAGAGAAATTATATATATAAATAATTATGTAAATAAATAGCTAAATACATAGTTGACTATATAGTTTATGACTATGGCAAATATCTACTAGGACTTTCATAAAACTACTGAATTCTCTTATCAAAATATCTGCTTTATATAGACAGACAAATGTTTATATTACCACAATATTTAAAGCATGGTATAAAAGATTGGAACTTTATATTTAGTAATCAATTGTAACTTCATTGGTTCCTATAAAAATAAACATAGCATTTACTCACTGAATAGGCATGCATAATTCACATTTGATAACATTCCTAGATATATAGCTATGATTGACAACAGATAATTCATTTCATTTTAGTACAAGCATAAAATGAAGAAGTTTCACTAACAAAAAATTACTTAAATGGTTTAAACTTAAAATACTTAATGCAAAAATTTTTAAATATGTTAACTTAAAATATTGATTATTGATTTTAGGTATTATGATGTTTTGTAATATATGTACAAATATTTATACAATGTATATATATATATAACTAACAAAATGTTAGTTCTTCTTTTCCAACATGTTTACAACAGTAGAAGCCTAGAAGCCATTAGCAACATCCATGACAAACGTATCAACCACGCTCACATAGTATGACTCCTCTGAAACCAGAGCATGTCACTAGCTTGCTAACAGTTATCCCTACCCAACGTCTTTTTTCAATTCGAAGACTAGACCTTTAAAAACGTTTCTGGCCTTCCGATGGCATCTCCGACAGCATCTCTGACATCTTCAACATCTCCGATATCTTCCGACAGCATCTCCGATCACACCACAACTCTCCATCGCTTTCATGGATACGTTGAATTGGCAAAGACAACTCTCTCCAATCCAAATGTTAGCCTATTCAATGCTAACTTAGACGACACGTGAATGATCCTGACGACGTCAAGAGAAGAAGCCGAAAAGATCCACTCACTTAATTCTTTCGAATTGCACAACTATCCTAGCTATACAATACTTATATCTCGTTGTTCGTTGTATTACATGTCTATGGAGTGGAACTCTGAAAATTTGTAAAGAATACAGTATTTTACTGCAACAAGGGCTCATTAGTTTTTAACCTTTTTTCTAATGTATATACAATTCGAATTAATAATTATACTGAGTATTATTATACAACTGTGCGATACAACCAACATTTCTGCGTAATGAAGAGCCCGAATTACAATAACATAACTTCGTCCGAACTTGAATGCAGAGAGAAAGTTTTACTTTACATAAAGTAATCTTAAACTACAATCAAAATTGGGTCATCTGAGAATACTTCTTTTTGGGATTAACCCTTCGTATGTGGACATATTTTGTAGGGTTTGCTAAGCAAATACCCCCCTCCCTCGAAACAAACTTCTTATCATACAATTACGCTGAAATTTGGTATACTGATACCTTCTAAAGACTTGTACAGCAATTTTTATTTTCAAAAACATTAATCGATTAGTAGCGTTTTTATGACCTGATTACGTCATAAACTCCAGTTAGGAAAACTATAATAAAAAAAGCCATATATGCTAATATATAGTGATCCTATTCAATTATAATTAATTAATTACACATTAATAATATCTACTACAAAATTACTATTTCAAGTATTCTTTACTTGTCAAAAAATTGCCAATAGATGGTCAATATATATTATTAATAATCAGACGCACAAAGTAAATGCAAACTTTTTTGTAATACATGTGCCAAATGCTATATTATTAATTAAAAGCCATACTTAGAAACATTTCCAAAATATTAACATTAACACGGTGGACTGTTTTATAATTTACATATTAACAAATCATAAGATGAAATAATAAAAATTACATTTTAACATATTGTTTATGCTGCAAATGTCAATTTGAAACATGGAAAACACTTTCTGCCAGATGTATTCTAGCATATTATTATATGAAATGAAGAAAACAAAAAATAAAACTTTGAGAGGGCGATCTTTAAGGTAACTACATAAGGCTACTCACTAAGAATAAAAACGTAAACCGCATTGCTGTCCGATTTCAATATGCTTTTAGAAATATTGTACTCTATTGTATATTGTGATTAATAGTTTTAAATTTATTAATTTAAATAAACCTAATTTAATTACTGGTACTTTGCGGTCAGGTTTGTTGTGTCATTGTAGTCAGTTTAATATTCAAATATATCATACGTCAATAGTAGTAGGAGATGAGTCACTCTACTCCCCCCGAAAGCAAAACGACCCCACGAAACAGAAACTACCCCACCCTCAAAAACCGAAACCAATTCCCCACCATAGAATTGTAAAATGATTTTCCATTTCGTGTCGAATTTTTTCGAATTTTTTAGCTAATCAGAATTGATTATTTGTTTTTGATTGCTATGGCTTCCTATTGGCCTATATAAACAAGGTCAAGGTAGTTTCCGATTAGTTCAAGGTTACTGAATTCGGATTTTCTATTTAGAATATTGATCAGATGAAACGTTTTGGTAGTAATCGATCATCCAAATACAATTATTGATTTATCCCAATACGATGTATTAAAACCATATATCCGATCAGAGTGATTTTAATGGGGTTTCTGACTAAATCAAGGTCGCTGATTATGATTGTGCTAATTATAAAATGATAATAGGTACCCTATTGATAGTAATCTATCATTCAACTACAACTTTTCATTTTTTTTCTAATACGTTATACTGTAGCAATGTAATGTACTATCCGGGTGGTTGTAATGAGGGATTCTGACTAAATCGAAGTTGTTTAGTTGTATTTCACAACTTAGAATTTGGTATTTCGAGAATAATTATAGATGTTTCACTGTACGAATTTCACATCTGACTTAAGTATGTACAATATATAGTTTCAAATATAATTCTAGTATGAATCGCTATACGTAAATACCATAAGTATATACTATAAGTATACTACAACAGTTTAATACACTAAACTTTTAAAGTTTAATATCCTTAAAATCCCTAAACTCCTAAAGTTTAATATCCTAATATCCTAAAACTTCTAAAATTTAATACATAAACTACTAAAATTCCAAAATCCATAAATCCACAACTCCTAAATCGCTAAACTCCTAAATCCCTAAAATATATATCCCATAATGTTAATTATTGAATCAGAAAAAACGGATAGAATGCCATTTATTATTTTCTCAAAAGTTTCAGAGTAGGAAAGTGTAAGTATTTAATGTATAAGAATAATGTCAGTGTCTCTGCTCATCATCGTCATAGGTCCATTCCATTTCTGGCAGTAGTGGCATGGGAAGAAACCCTGATTCCATTTCGAAGCTTTTATTTGAATATAGTTCGAGGAGACAGTTTTGATGCTGATGCCTGTGGAAAGTTTGGTGAGTTTAAATTATCGCTTGGAGAACATTCTTCAAATATTTTTGGTTACGACATGGAGCGAGAAAATGATACAGCTATTGCCATTTCTTCATCAATATCATCGGGTATATTCCTTATATACATGCCTGTATGTGGTACTCTTGTATCAGTCTTTTCTTTTGAGACCAACCGATTGGGGGTGTAATCAGTAAGACGGATTATCCAAAGCAAAGCTTATCAAATCCAAAATATATGACTATATGACTTTATGAAATATTAGATTGACAGTTAGATTAACAATTGGATAGCTATTATCATCTAAGAGTAAATCTCTCTCATCCAAAGGTATTCCAAGATTAGTGAGAAGTTCTAGAAGATGCGTTCTTTAACCCGACAGTATTTTGGAAACGCATTTATTGCAAGTAGTAGAGACTGCTAGCGTTCTCTTGTTGTATTTAATACTGGCGATGGTGGTGATGATTGCGCTGATGGAGATGGTTGAGCAGATGAGACTTACAGTCGCCCGTCTTTCTGCTCTTGTTTACGTCTGGCTTTCAGTAAATCATGAGCATGAATTTTAAGAGACTGATCTGCAGGTAGATCTTTTCTAAAGAGTTAGTCATCCTCCTCATAATTCGGAGATTGTTTTTTCATAGCCCTAAATTTGGCTTCACTTATAAGAATCATTCGTGCGAATGGTCACAAGTTCATTTGGGCAATTTTAGCAGGCTTGCGTCGACCATAATTTGTCCTGTTTAAAAATGTTTTCGGGCTTGTTCCGCTATCAATTAGACATAGTGTCGCATCTCATTGGGAAGAATTTGACGTGTCACTCGTAAATGATCAGGTGTCGTTTGATGTAAATCTAAAAATAGGTAGACATGAGGATTGTCGGACACAATATCTTTGATTCTCCAATATTTCGATTCTCCAGGAAACATTAGACGATCCAGGTGCCTGATTTGGCTGGCATGTCACAGATTCTTAAACATGGCCAGGTACTGAGTATTCAGTCATCGAGTACGTGTCTTCTTTCAGGTCAGAAATAAATTTTGAGTAATATTAATTGTGAGGGAGGGTAGATGATGAACCATTCTTGTAAACAGAGCGCTTAATGGCTGAGACGTTTTCCCCTCCTCCATCAAATCATCATGAACAACACAATCATGTTTTTTTTAAAATATCAAACATACAGGCAGCCTAATTTCATAACCTTTGATAAAACTGACAAAGTAAACTGGCGGCTTATAGTCTGTTCCTGTAAACCAACGAATAGTTTGCAGGGGCTCATTGAATAGGATATGACGCCATCGTAGTAAATTCTTCACAAATGTAATATTTTCTGACATGGATGCTCCGGCAACAGTACTGACATTGTGCTTCAGTTGGATATCCATGTTCGTTTAAAAAATTTGTTCATGTAATTCTAGAATTATCTTCTTGTTTATAGGCATAAACCTATGAACATGACACAGTATTCCAATAAATTTCATCTAATAATTTGACACTATGTATTCATCAGAATTTGTCAATTACAACAACCATATTATTAAGAGCAATGAAGAGGAGGAGAAGGATGAGGAAAATTGGACTAAAAGATATATGAATCGCAAATACAAGCATCAGCACGTGGAGAGTGATAAGCCTGAAAAGAGAGAGAAGGGGGAGGAGGAGTCTGAAGAGGAAGCGTCCCCCTCCAACAGACGAATATTGATTATGGCGGTGATAACAAGAAACATGACAATAGTCAAAACAACGTCTATGACCCGGATAACATTCCAGACCATCTAATGTTCCTTGTTGGGCATATTATATGGGAAGATATTGGGAAGGTTGGAGCATACTCGCGTATACTGAAGAAGATCAAAAATATTGTGAAACAAAGGATTCAGCATCACTAGACAATTTTTGAACAGGTGTTCCAAATATAAACTATTTGAACTAATTTACAAATCAATCGAAGATATACTACGCTCAAATAATGACACCATGATATCCCAACACTCTGTTTTGGAAGAAGCTATAAAAATAAGTTGGTACATATTTTGAGATCAAGTTAGAAAGCTAGTCGGACAGTGAGCATGGACTGGTAAAGTCGGAAAAGGCCATGTCAACATTACCGATACTCCGAGCGATGAAGATGACACTCATGATGGACAGTGACACTGACATTTTTGTTATGCCCTAAATGCTTACATTTTCCTATTCTGTAACTTTTGAAATAATAATAATAATAAATGGAATTCTATCTCATTGATCACGTCTGCTTCTATTATTCAAATGTTGGGTATATATTTCAGGGCTTTAGGAGCTTAGCGATTTAGGAGTTTGTTAAGTTAGGAGTTTAGGGATTGTAGGAGTTAATGTATGAACCTATAGGAGTTTAGGAATATTAGAATATTGAACTTTAGGATTTTAGGAATTCTATGAGTTTATGGTATTAAACTTTAGGAGTTTCAGGATATTAGGTTATTAAAATTTATTAGTTTAGGGATATTAGGATATTGAACTTTAGGAGTAGCCTATAGTGTGTTAAACTGTTATAATATACTTATAGTAGTAATAGTTTAATTAAAGTATACTTACTACGTAAAGCGATTTCATATTAATATTATATTTGAAACCATTTCCATACTCGAATTAGTTGTCATGAACGACGTTTCCGCCCTGCAACGTATCATACTGTGAAACATCTATAATAATTGTCGAAAGACCAAATTCTAAGTAGTGAAATCAAACTCAACAACCTCAACTTAGTCGGAATCCCCCATTGAAACCAACCGGATATGACATTACATGGCTACAATACAATGTATTGGTAATAATCAATAGTTGTAGTTGAATGATCGATTACTACCATTAGGGTACCTCTGATCAATTTATAATTAGCATAATAAGACGGTCAGTGACCTTGATTTAGTCAGAATCCCCATTGAAATCACCCTGATAGGATAATATATGGCTACAATGCATCGTATTTGGAAAAATTAACAATTGAACTTGAATAATCGATTACTACCAATAGGGTACATTTGATCAATTTCTAATTAGCAAAATTGAACTCTGTAACCTTGAATTAATCTGAAACGACCTTGACCTTGTTTAAATCGGTCAATAGGAAGCCATAGAAACCAAAAACAAATACTCGATTCTGATTGGATAACTTTTCGGTTTTGATTTTAGTGGGGATGGTTTTGTTTTCGGGGGTTGTTAAGCTTTTAAGGGGGTGCAATAGAGTGACTCCTCCCTTACAACCTGCAATATCATCGAATAATATTACAATATATATTGTAGTAACTAGTTTCTCCTATAAATTATGTAGGAAATAATACATATGTTTCTGATATTATAGTGATAAAGATATTATAAGAGATAATAGAAATTATAGAAATTATGAATCTACTATAAATTACAATTACACAGTATTGCTGACTTTTTTGATTACCCATATCTAATATGTGAAATTTAAAAAAATATATATATATTTTTTATGAGTAACGGTATAAATTGCTTTTGTCAGATGTTTGGTTCGTTTGAGGCTCCCTTAGCTATTAATTCCTCATTATATATTAGTGAGTCATAGTAGTACCACTTCTTTTTAGAGAACCTTACTTAAGGACCCCTTCCGTCTTCCAAAAATTGTAGCACCATTCTTTTCACGGACTCTAAAAAGTAAAGCGCGTTTTTAAAAATGTAGAGCTTATTCACATTGAAAATATTACAGAAATATTTTTCAGCAATTGTACCCTTTACAACACAGGATTACTGGATCTGTTTTTAGAAAATTATATATTTAAATATTTTTCAATTTTTAATTTTTGTAGAACATATATAATTTTTTACAAATGTGAAATGTACATATAGAATTTAACTTATTCATGAAAAGCAATTATAAATTTAAAATAATTAAATTGCATTGTATTAATCAAAAGAAAAAAAATATTGTTACTCGACATTTTACATTTAACTTATCGCTTTATCTATGGCAATACTTGTCTGAGGTACAACACCAGAAGAAATAAACGAAAGTTATTATAAAATGCCGTAGGCATAAACATATTATTACTAAAGAAGTTATCAGACAAATATTGTATTGTAATGAATTCAAGGAAAAGTAGAGCTGAACGAGACATCAATTTATAGAGAGTTGTTTAATTATAACGTAATGATACGTTATCATGGAGTGTAGGTGGCATTTGAAACATTAGCATTTTGATTTTAAAACAGCCAATATTATCATTTGCTCTAGAAGAACTAGAACAAAGATAGTAAAATAAAGTAAGCAAACCGAATATAAATTATACACATTGAAAAAATTGTAGCTACTATCTACCTAAAATTATGAAAAAATTGTATTACTTACATATTCTCTGTTTAAATCACCATTGCAAACAAGTACATGAAATTATATTTTTGTTTTAACCTATCACGTCAAGGTTGTATTTTTATACCGCTTACTTCAACACTGAACAGCTGATTGAATTTGACTATATAAATATTTCTCTCTTATCGGAGAAGCAGTTTTTCTCGATATAATTTGTCCGTATTAAGCTGAAATAATACATTCAATAATGAGTGCCTTATTAGCATCACGTCGAGGATCCATTCAAAATACGAGAACAAAGCCAAGAGCACTGAGTGTACATTGCATTCAGATTCCTGTTGAACTTCTTGATCAAAACCCAGCATATAATTGGAAAGAAAATTATGACTTTGATAAAGAAATTGGAAGGTAAGGCGGTTTATAAATAATAGTAATGAATTACATTGTATTCTTATTTGTAGAATTTTGTAGCTTTTTAGTTTGAGCAATGATAATAACATTCTTCAAATATTTTATTAAATATTATTATTTTATTATATTAATTAATAGAATAATTATTACTTTTTATAAATGGTCTTAATCTTTTACACATATTTTATTCAAATTTTTTAATTTTGTTTTACTGAAATAGAATAGTGGATATATTTATTATTATACTTCATTTATATTTTATTATTATATGTTAAAAAAAATTTCTTCTAATTTATATAGTAATTTTTATATCAGTAATTTAGTGAATATCAGTAAATTTATTAATGACATGTGAATATAAATAATATTTCTTATTTGAACATGCTATAAATATCACCACTTAAATTATTTATTTATTAGTTATTTAATAATATTTACTAAAATAAAGGTATTGTGTGGTAAATAACATAAAAATTATTTTATTATTTTTAAAATTCTAAAAAATATATATGCAGTAAATATTTGCCGGCTTTAGAAACTATTATTTAGTGTGCATTATTTCTAAATAATTTGAATAAATGATAATTATTTTAAAATAATTAATTCTTAATTTTTTACACACCTTTAAAATAAAATAAAAATTATTTTGATTTAATGGTTACAGTTTTATATTACAGTTATATAATATTTATATAATATTATATAATATAATATATATTTACCTATCTTTATTAATTTGATTAATATGATTTCCTGACTTTACAAAAATAATACAGATTCTTTCATAATTAAACAACAAATTAGGAAAACATGAAAATTTGTGAATTAATTTTTTTAAGACATCAATAAAGTGGAAATATATTTAAAAATAAGGCAAATGTCTTAAAAAAGAAATTTGTTGGAAATTAATAATCACTTTAATGTTTAAGTATATATTCTGATTAATCTTTTAAACTCAATCATTATCTCAAAACATTTCATGCAAACATTATGTATCAGACAAATAAATTTGATCTATAGCATATATGTGTATATAAAAAGAACAGTATCTATGTTATAGCTAATCAGTAGTTAATTATGTAGTATAGTTTAAATAAGATTATATTTTGAAATCTTGCTAATTTTAAAGTTAGCTAAAATAACATTAAAATATTTTTTGCAATTCATAAAAAGAGTACGAAACTTTAAAATCAGTTTAAACCCATTTTGAGGTTTCACCTCAATACTATATTACTTTGTTAATTATATACCTGTTTGGACTCAGCAACATTTTACATTTATTAAAGAATGAGTTATGCTATATTCATTTTGAACACCGCAAATCTTTTATAACATCCAATTTCACCATATCCTACATATTTGAAATCAAAAGTAAAAACACAAGGTAAAATAGAAACATATTGAATATATTTATTAAATATAGTTAGCAAGGAAATAAAATTGCTGGAAGGGATTGTGGACTGAGTCAAAATATAAATTTAATTTTTAAAGTACATTTTGATACATTATTAACAAATATAGGCCTATAGAGCTAACATTATTATGCAATATAAAATATATTATGCTCAAATGTTTGACTGTTGTTTAATAACTGACTATGTTTCACTATCATTTGACTAAAGGCATACTAATAATGCTAGAGGTAACTAATTAGATATTTAAATAAATAATCATTTTGTTATATAAGCTCAATGTAATGTATATACAATGTATATAAAATATATACGAATTAAAATTTCAATAGTGACTATAATTACAACGTTTTTTAAAAAGAGATTTAACATTAAAAATGGTGCAGATATTGTTCTATATATAGTGACAGACTTAAAAGGGTTCCATTTTTCTGTAACTTCAGGGGACATTTTGCCAAAGTCTGGCTTGTACAGTGCCTGAAGTCGAACGCTCATCTGGCCGCCAAGGTTATCCGACGTCGCCGTGGTGGAATCGACAAGATTGACACGATACGTCGAGAGGTACACATTTTGAAGACATTGCAGGCTGTTCCGTCCATTGTGAAGATGATTGAAGTTTTCGAAACCAAGATTGAAGTCGGCCTTGTGCTTGAGTAGTAAGTTGTTCCTAACTTAGTTTTTGTCAAATGGTTTTGTCGGTTTGCGAAAAAACATGTGATTTGTTATCTATTAAATTGATCGTTGGATATGATGGTGTGTTGTGGTTAGCATGGCTGAACCATGCGGTGAAGATATAATTCAATTTTTATATCTCAATTGAGTTCCTAATCATTCTCCTAACTTTCCTTATATTTATGTTTTACGGCGGATATTTACTATTTGTATTTATCATTAATATGGCAGTAGGCTAACTGTCCTTTATAAAATGGAGTTGATATATACATATCCTACCATTTACATATTAATAATCGAAGGGCATGACCCTCTATAAATCTACATTGCTTATTATTTTGGTACATTACATTGTAGCTTAGTTGTATTGAACATTTATTTCTTAGAACTATACTATATGACTTCTAAAACTTTTGATCTTTTTAAAAATACCTTTTTGAGATGAATAAATAGTTCTTCTTATAATGTAACAACAACTTTCATATAAACATGCATTTTTCAATCACATATGTATATATTTTTTGTTATTTTTTTTATAATGAAGAATGATTATATTAACTCTACGTGGAAGCCATGTGACTTTACTAGTAAAACATTCTAATATTTTCCTACTTCAATCATCACTGTATAAATGTTCAATTTGATTGAATATGTACCGCCTTCAACCTTATCTGAATATATACAGGAAATAAATACTTATTGGTTATAGTATTCACCTGATACCCCTTTATTCATTCTAGCGGGATCGAATTTTAACATCAAAGCTATAATGTAGCCCTTGAAGAAGTCAACCAAAAAACATTAATCTTTGCCTGTTGTGGTTGTGTTGCAATCTGAGACGATTTTATTGCATAGATTTTTGATATATATGTTGGCAGTCATATTTCACATTCCAGGACGTCAGTAGTGCAAACAGATTGCTTTTATTTATAAGATGGGGATTTTTCTTATTAGATTCCTGAATTTTTTTAATTTTGTGTAATTTGGTGTATAAAAGGTCCTACACCTTTACCATTTACCTTTATTTATTGCTATAATCAGTGACGTTGAAGTGACATTGTTAATATATTCAGAGTGATATTAAATAATGAAAACTATTACAAACTTGTGATAATGGTAATAATAAGTGATAATGGTAAATGACAATAAGTGATCATTTTATAAAATACCATTAAAATACCCTGTTTATAGTAATAAAACTCCATCATACCCATACCTATGTATATGTATCTTTGCGTTGTTTTTGATGGTTTTTAAGAACAACAAAGCGTTATTATTTAATATGTACGCAATTTTATGATTGGATGCATTGACGCTTTTCATAAAGTTGTCATTTAAAAAGTTAATCTTCATGACTTATTTTTTGAATTTATGAAAATAAATAATATTGGAAATTTATAGTAAAACTTACTTTGTTAGTAAAATATATAGAATGTATTAAGAGCATTAATCCTATAAAGGGTCACAACGATCCCTATGAAATTGTTTACATTATATTGATGTTGAATTTATATCATTCTTGATATTGTAAAGGTTGTGTCACGGAAGATAAAATCTTTTGATTATTTTTGCACAAAAAGATATGCATATTATGCACTGAAAACTAAATAACATGGATTAATATTTAATTGTATATGTATCAATATGTGTGGAATAAAACATCTTTGTGAATCTCCCTTAATAATTACACTCAGTTCATATAAACTCCGGGCGCCACTACAATTATATATATGTATATATATATAGGAAACGCTTGCCACCTCTCAGCTGTTACTTTTACTCTCTAGACATATCGGGAAACATAATATGATCTGTAGTATCGAAGTATGCTATAATATACAGTACTCCTGTATAATAAATATACTGTGCTGGTTCTACGAAGATCTAAATATGATCTATATATGATGCATATCTCCCGCCGATAACAGCATTATCTATAATATTTGATAATGGCGCATAACGTATGATGATGTCATGGCCCGAAATGAACCATTTACGTATAGTGCATATGAATTAGCTATATAGGGCCTATACCACCTCTTCGAATAAATGCAGTGTATAAATAACGTCCCTAAATTATGTTGTAGTTATAATGTAATTGTTGACACTGGGGTAATTATTGCTATGATAAATATGCGTCTTCCAATAGTTGAATTCTAAACCATTATATTCATATACTGTATGTAACATGTATTATTGCGCCATTTTAATTAAAATTATTTTTTAAACTAATGATAATCTTATATATATATAACAAGTTGTTATAGGCTTTTATTTTTAGAAATTCTGTTATCAACTATATAATAAACTAATTGTTTATCAATCAATCTTGGTACCTTATGATGTCTATATCTGTCTAAATAATATGTCTTCGAAAACTACATAATATAATCAGAGCACCTAGCGAGGATATCATAAGCCTGTTTATTCTTATTCTGTAAAGTGAATTCTTGAATGCCCCTGCTAAGTTTCTGAGTGTTATACAATAATTGCGATCCGTTTTCCCACACTCTTCTCTTAATTACTATGCCTCTACATTTTTCATGTTATTTTATTCCTATATTTAGTATTTTAGTAAATTTAGTAATTATATACTTAGTTCCATTCGTATATAATTTTACTTTCTGTTAAAGCGCAACAGTTATGGTCTAAATAAACTCCACTTTGATACACTTGAGAGTAAGTGTGCGTGCTGCGCATTTAATATGTACAGTATTTTATATAGTTACAACTAATATGTGTTTTAATTTTTAAATCGTAATATTTAGCGCACATACCCCTAAATGTAACGCCACGATGAAAATATGCCCGCTATACATACATAAAGTACATTGAAGACAATATTCTGTGTCAAACATATTCGATATTTGTATAATATATAGAGTAAGGTAAGCTAGTAAGGCTATTAGGGGATAGGTATTTCATGTGAACTGTTTTTCCCCTTTCTCGAAAAGCGTCAATGAAGCCTCACATAAATGTCATCCAGAATTGTTGACCAAATGTCATATAGCGGACTAAATCTGTGGTCTATATATATATATATAATATCTTGCTGTAAAGAATTTGGCTGGACAAAATTCCATCGCAGAGGTAATTGACATTTAAAACACACGACGTCACAAAAGTCGCTTCTGATGTTCTCTACATCTGCATCTGTTTCGTTGTGTCTATATTTGGAGGTACAGTATATGTTGCTGCGGATATTTTGATCAAAGCCCAGCATACACGG